>ML778788.1:747732-765060 GCA_009831015.1 Picea engelmannii
CAATTCATTTGCGATGAAGGATTTGGGTGCTGCAAAGAAAATCCTTGGCATGAGAATAACAAGAGACAAAAAAAATCACAAATTGACATTGTCTCAGGGTGAGTACACAGAGAAGGTGTTGGAGAGGTTTAGAATGTAGAATGCAAAACCAGTTAGTACACCTTTGGCCAGAGATTTCAAATTAACTAAGCAAATGTGTCCCAAGACACAGGAGGAGATAGAATACATGTTTAGGGTCCCTTATTCATCAACAGTTGGCAGCTTGATGTATGCAATGGTTTGCACAAGACCAGATATTGCACATGCAGTGGGAGTTGTGAGCAGGTATCTGAACAATCCAGGTAAAGAACATTGGGAGGCAGTAAAGTGGATTCTCAGGTATTTGAGAGGTACTGCTACTCATGCATTATGTTTTGGAGGTTCAGACACTTTTCTACAGGGATATGTTGATTCAGATATGGAAGGTGATAAAGATAGCAGGAGGAGCACCACAGGTTATGTTTTTACTATAGGTGGAATAACAGTAAGTTGGATTTCGAAACTGTAAAATATTGTTGCACTTTCAACAACAGAGGCAGAGTATGTTGATGCTACAGAGGCTAGTAAAGAGATGATTTGGTTACAAAGGTTTATGGAGGAATTGGGAAGGAAGCAAGAGAATAGCAGGTTGTACTATGACAGTGAGAGTGCAATTCATCTTGCAAAGAACTCAGCCTTCCATTCAAAGGCTAAGCATATATAGTTGAGGTACCACTTCATACGATCCGCCTTGGAAAATGGAAATTTGAAGTTGGAAAAGATACACACTAGCCAGAATCCTGCAGACATGTTAACAAAGGGAGTAACTAGAGAGAAACTGAGTTCCTGCTCAGTTTCAGTTGGTCTTCAAGAATGAAGATGAATATGAGAAATTTTCTAGGTCTAAGAAGGTTCAAAGTCCAGAAATACAGCAACGGTGGATTTTTTGAGATCAGTCTCCAAGTGGGAGATTGTTGGTTGTGGAGCCTGATTATGTTCTTGATTTAGAGGTCCTTGCTTTCAACCATGTTTATACCCCATGAAGACTTTACACCCTAGAAGTATGTACACTCTTCCACGCGGGGCAGTGCAGAGGGGGGGTACCCCCTGTGCAGAGTCCGGGGGGTTCGGGGGCGAAGCCCTCGAAGGAAAAATTGCCTTGTAAATGTATATTATAATTTCATTGTAAATATGGACTGTTCATTATAAGGTCGCAGATCTAATGATAGAAATTATGTTAGGGTTTTTTTCCCTAGAAGGCAACCCTCTGTTATGAGGGAAATGTATTGTGGCTATGCATTATGGCGAGTATTGTATTCTGAGAGAGGAGACTGTGAGAGAAAGAAGAGGAAGTTGCAACTTGTTTTTCTATAGGTTGTATCCCTTCATTTGCTGGATAATAATAAAGGAAGGATCTGGCAATTTCTCTGGTGGACGTAGCCCACACTGGGTGAACCACGTAAATCTGTGTCTCTTTTCTATTGTGTATCTTCACTGTTTTGTTTCCACATTTGTTTTATTTTATTGCTTTGCGGTCCTATTTTTCTAACACATTGTTCGAAAACTAAGCGGAGGTGTAAGAGATGTTGGGCCCTTTTGCGCGAGTGAGCCATAAGATCGTCTAAGTAAGCCTCCAATATGTTCTTCAAGTCATGAAAGGCAAACATCACGACCCACTGGAAGGTTGCACCAACGTTTTTAATACCAAAGGAAATTTTCCTATAAGCGAACATACCCTAAGAACATATAAAGGCCGTCTTGTGTTGGTTTTCCGGACGAATTTCAAATTGGTTGTAGCCGGAAAAACCATAAAAAAATGAGAATATCTCGCTCCCCGCATATTCATCCAAGATATGATCAATGAATTGTGTAGGGAAGTTGTCTTTAGGACATGCCTTATTCAAGTCCCTAAAATCCATGCAAACATGGATCATACCTTGCTTCTTATCCATGGGAATAGGGCTGGAGACCCATTCCGTCAGAGGAACTAGGTAGATAAAGCCTGCATTGATCAACTTTTCAAATTCTGCCTTTATTGCTGCTACCTTTCTTGGGTTCACAGGTCTCAACTTCTGTTGAACCGGTTTTTCATTCTTATAGGTTCGAATCTCGTGTTGAACTATTCGAGGATCAATGCCAGACATTCCCTCATAAGACCATGTGAATACATATCAGAATTCCTTAAAGAGTGTTGTATATTGAGTGATCTCGTCATGTGATCATTCTGCTTCGATAAAGACATTTTCAACAACTTCAAGATTCTTATAAATGTTGATTGGGATCATTTCTGATATATTAGCCATGTTTCGTTCGACGTAGACACCATGTGTAGCCAAGGGATTGACTACTCCATCAACACTTCCAACAACGGTTGACTTGAAATCTCACTTTTCAACTCGACTGAGTTCCAGGAGGAAATATGATCTATGATGCAAATCCTCCCAGGGCCTTTCGGCTCCAGCCATCGCCTCGATAATCACTTCGTCTGATGGTAAGACTGTGTTTAAACAATCTTAAGAGTTCGAAGAGTTTTGAGCACATATAGGCTCGGGAAAGAGATCCTCCTCCTCCGTGACCATTAGAGTTTGATCTTGGTTTGTTGTGGCCTACTGAATGGCTCAATAAGATGTCTCAGTTTCAGATAAAGGTTTGTCCATTCCGGCATGAACTTGGCCTTCAACCATACTGGATGGCGAGGGAAGGGTCCATGGTTCATGTATATACGTCGTTCTAAACAAAGTGACCCTATTAATCAGAGTAGCATGAACATATAAAATCGGTGCGGGGAAATCAAAATATCCCATTAACAATGGGTACATCCCACAACCGATTCTCTTAGTGGTTGCCTGAGAGTTTTCAATTCAAGGGACCGTAGACCCTGGATTAGTTTCCACGTTAGAAAGATTGGATTCCACTTGATAGATATTCATGATCCTTCCCTCATGGGGAAAACATATAATGAGATAAACTATCGAGATGACAAGTGTCATGGCGTATGTCTAACTTCTTCCTAACAAAAGATTATATTTGAGTAGTGCGTTGAATACTTCAACCTCTACAAAAAAAAACTTCCCACCTAGCATGACCAGACATGAAGGACTCAGACCATCTGGCTGAAATGAGCGTCCGTCAAAAGCATTCAAGAGTGTAGGAGAAGGGGTAAGTTAAGGAGAACCGATGTATTTCCAACATGACAAAGACATCACACACGTGGAAGCTCCTTCATCAACGAATATTATATTAACTAAGCGATTGTTGCAAACAACCCCTATATGAAAAGCTATGTGATATGGAAGGCATGGTCGCACATTAGTAGCATCGAACTTCATAATGAGTTGGCTAGCAAATTATACAACTCCTATGGCAGATAACAACGCAATACGTTGCGAAGGGAAACTTTGGAGAACCTTTAAAGCTAACATAGAACAAGGAATTTGAGCCAAGTCCTCCATAACTGAATAATTAGGAGTGACTCGTGCATTAGGGTTATGCATCGTCCTTTTGTAAACACCCTTATGTATGCGAGGCATTGTTTGTTTCTCAGGTCTCTCTATGTGGAGAGGGACCTGATCCTATGAAGTTTTCTTACCCTTCTCTATTGACTCAAGGTTATCATAGTTTAGATTTCTCATCGAAAAAGTATACATATTTTAGCTTCGAGGAGTTAAGAATGTTTACTAGTCCTTTATATCTTTCAGAGGGGGAGCACTTGATGTGCCCCCTTGTGGGTTGAATTTGGAAGAGCCATCTTGCAAGTTCTTCCCTTGCGGGAAAAGGGTTTTGCAACACAACAGGTTGTTGCTGTTGTTTCAATTTGATAATCCATTGAGATTCTTCCATTCGCGGACATTGCTGAGTAAGGTGATCATCGTCACAAAGCTTACAAGGAAACTTCACTTTCCTCTTCTCATCCTTTTCCCCCTCAACATTTTTATCCAACTTCTTATTATTACCCCCACCACCTTTCTTTACCTTGAATTTTATTTTGTCTCCGGGATGCTGAGGACCCTTCGAAGTCTTCATTTTCACATAATGTACATCGAAAGACTGGGTGGATGGGGTGGTCGAGCCAGTGGCTAGACCAGCCGCAGGTTGCTGGATAATAATTTTCTACATCTAGCTAGTGACCATATCTAAAGCTATTGACTGAGCATAACTCACTATGCCATCGACATGTGGGTTGGAATTTGGCTTTGCCAAGTCGAGAGTATAAAGTGGTGCATTCAACATAATCTCATAGAGAATCCCTGACTAAGAGTATATAAGATCTAACTGTTGTGCCCTAAATATTGCTTGCTCCTCTGAAAACACTCCCGATGTTGCGACATATTTCAAAATATACGTGAGTAAGGATTTCAAGAACCATTCAAGGTGGAACTCTGGTGTAACTATAGCCTTAATTAGGCTCTTCCATCTCCTCCATTCTCAAATGTGGTCAGAAATGTGCGTGGTATTGTCTTGTGCAAAGTTACCTAGCAACTCTATCCTGACATCGTACCATACATGGAGTTGGAAGTGGTTTAAGAAAACCATAGCTAGATCACCGAACATCGAGTACTTCCCCCTCTCAAGTTCAATATACCATTTGGAAGTGATTCCAGTTAGAGTGCATTGGAACAAACACAATATGATCGAATCTTTGTTTAACGAATTAGATGAGCACCACAAGTGGAATGTTGTCACGTGGTCCTGCAGGTCTTAGCTGCTTTTCCCCTCAAACTTTGGAAAGTTTGAAGTTAATTAAGTAGGTACCACAAGCCAACTAGGGTCATGATGAATCAAATCATTCATCAACTTGGACAAATTTGGAAAATGAAAAGTTTCTAGAAACGGTAACCTAGATTGCGTCATCAACTAATGAGCAGCCTAAAAAGAACAACCTAGATTGTAACTAGCACCAAGTTTCCAGAAAGAGTTTGTTATTGAACCAGATCTTGGGATAAATACTTGTGGTTCCTGGTTAAACAGAGGAAAACCTACACGTATCTGGTTCCCAAGAGGAAAACTGGGGTTACCTCCAGCGAACCCCCCATGGACAGGAGGAAATCCTGACATAGGGGTGGACTGACTGGGAAAGGGATTTCCCCTTTGTGACATCCCTAGGAAGGGATTCCACTGGCCTTGGAGAGGCATACTCCCCAAAGGCACCCCTAGTGAGGACATAGGTCCTTTCTAGGGGGAAGACTGACCTTGGAATGGGTTTCCCTCTATCGACATTGCAGAAACAGTGAAAGGGTTGCTCCCAAACCCATCATAAAGTGTGACTGAGGTCGAAGTTGACGAAATACTAGTGGATTGGGATCCTCTACCCATAAAAGTGCCCCAACCCATGCCTGGTTAGGGTCAGAAAATGGAACATGTCCTCTTCTAATAAATGGAGATGACGAAGGAATGTGACCTCCACCCCAAGACAAGGCCTAGTAAGGAGCTTGAGCGATCCCCACACCAACACTCGATAACTGGGACGTTGGTTGAGAACTCACCAACGCATTAAACATGCCCATCAACAACATTCTATAAGAGAAAGCATTTGTTGTTGACGCGAAATATTCTATTGCACTCGAAACTCGAGTGGGACCGAAAATCGACGAGGAAATGATGCTGGTTGTTGCGACAATGGTAGGTTGAACCACATTTGTCATTTGATCTGACATACCAGGAGGGAAGATCCCCCTGGTAACAATCACCGAGGTGGGAGTTGTAGGGGCTCCCGACCCTAACACCGACGAAGTGCCATCCATAATGGCCCATCGAAGGAGGCTACTATTAGAAAAATCTGATCCTGGTGGAGGTACTCATATGACTAGAAATGGGAAATTCAAAGGTAACAAAGAATTAGCATGTGGAGTGAATTCCTCAGCTCCAAGATTCTCAACAATTACCTCTTTTGGTTCTAGAACATTGACTTCTGGAGAGTTGTGGTCTACGATATCATACTGACAAACCGATACGAAAGTGCTGGACTGATCGAGCCAACGCATTTGAGGAGGTAGAGGATAATTATTTATAATCTCTTCCTCGGACGGAAGACCTTGATTTCTCCTTGATATTCGAGGTGGTAGGTTGGACGATTTGAGGGATTAGCTCTCGATGTCAATCGAATCGCCTGCCTAAGGTTAGTCTGCCTTCATCAAACACACCACTAAAAAATCCTTTAAGATAAAACATACAAAAACAAATCTATCAAGATTATGACTCAAGTGGATTAAGTCTTGGGACTGGAAAAATAACAAAGCAGGCTCGGGCCCTTCTGGATGTCGGTACGGGTTGATTAAGTGCCATGGACCACCGAACAAAGGTATGAGAAGCAATTATCTTGACCTCCACAGATCAACCTTATTTGGTGCAAGTACCCACGCTTCACGAAGCACCCTCCAACAATACTGAAGTGCATGATACAAAATATGCCCCAGGTACTTCGACAAACCCCCACAATCACCTTGTGGTTTACCTAGGAAGAAAAACTAAGATTACCAGCTCACATATGGTGCCCAAGGGGTACAATCGATAGTCAGGATTGAAAGTGCGGGCATGGCAGCAAAGCCCAAAGCCTCGAAATCACCACCACTCATGGAGGTATGGGTACAATCGAAACCCCCAATACACAATCTTTCCACTACGTTCGGTCTAGCTCTGGAGGGGAATCTCTTCGGCTATTCCTTATGTGACCTCATGTTTAACTCATGTGTTAGATGAGATTCCAGACCAACCTATAAAAAAAAAATAGGTTCTACAATCCCTATCTCAGACAATTATGGTTTTTCAGTGGCCTTGGATAAATTTACTCTCCAACCTATGCCAAGGTCCTAGCCTAAAATTGTTGATTTACCCTAGAAAAATGAAAGTATCTAAGTTTTAGTTATGTGTTCATTTTAATAGGCTGTTTTTACTCAAAAAGGGGTGCGAGAAACTTTGGTGATGTTTTAGATCGACTCCAAAAGAAATACAATATAAGAACACACAATTAGTTTTTTCAAGTGAAAAAGGATGCAACAATGCTTATACAACGAATTCTTTTCTTTTTTGAATGAAAACAAGAGTTTAAGTGCAAGATTTAGAACACCTCAATATGTAAATGCATGCCAGTATGCAAAACTTGTACTACTGAATTCTTTTCTTTTTAAATAAAAAGGTTACCACTACCAAAGTTTAATGCAACTACCCGAGTGATAAGTAACTACTTCTTTTCTTGCAAATGAAAGGCAAGGGTTCAAGAAATGAGAAATAAACAAACAAGCATGTTTTTTTTTTTAACCTTTTCATTTACAAAAGAAAAAATAAGAACAAGAATGCAATTTTTTTTTTTATCTTTTTTAAACAAGGTAGAAAGTAGGAAAAAATTCAGAAAGCGTTCAGGAAAGATGACACCGAAATGACAGTGAATATGGGAATGCAAACTAAACAAGGTTGTTCTTTTAGTCTACCTAACAAACCTTATACTAGACAATCAAAACAAAGCTTTTAATATTTTATGTATATCAATCGTTCAGAACCTAACAAAGAGACACCAAACAGAGACTCAGGACAGTCCAAACTGATCAAACCAAGCATTAAACCCAAAAAAGGAAGATAAATTTAAAAAACTTCAACTTCACATAGGTCTGCGACTATTACTAGAGGAACTTGCAGATATCCGTGGGTTGTAGAGATGCAACTCGTGGATGTACGCGGGATACATTGATGCAACTCGCAGATGGCAAGGTAAGTTCAAAAAATAAAAAATCCACTCAGAAACAAAGGGCTTCAGGACTTAGCAACAGGTCTTGTGAGGCTAAGAGACTCTAAAAAAGACTCAGAAACTAACAACAAAAAAAAACACAAGGAAGAGAGACACCTCAACCAAATTGACCCAACTAGGAGTATCCCTAGTAGAGTCGCCAATTCTGATTAAGGGATTTTCCCCTTGTGATCGTGGGTCATAATCACAACAGAGCAAGACGAAATGAAAGAGATGAGCATATCCCGATAGTAACAGACAAACAAAAATCAAAGAAAATAACTACTTTATTTAGGAGAAGGTAGGGATAGAGAGGAGAAAAGAATGTGCACCTTGTTCTCCCGTTTTATGTCGATCTCTACTCCGATTCATCGAAGAACTCCCAATCTTCCGTTGGAATTAACCTGCAAGACAAATACAAATCTAGGGCTGCGACAAAAGTAGTTATATGATCATAAACATTTGCATGTAATATGTCATATTCAAAGTAAGCATATGGATAAATGTACAATGAAGACAAATTTGGAAGAAAGCAAGTTCTTTTATCACCAGTAAGTGGAAAAGGTAAGTTATAACCTTGTCCAACCTTAGGCACCATCTTGAATCCAACTGTCTGGGTTCCTCCAGGAATCTTCAAGCATCAACTTGACCGATAAAGACTTCTCTCAATGACTCAGATAGGAATAAGGAGACACCCTATAGTCATATAAAGGAGAAAGAAGCTCTGGAAAAGGAGTTCCCAGATTAAAGGGGATGTTGCTCAAAGAATATGGGAAAGGAGGCTTGCTAGATGCTGGCAACATAACTTTGCACCAATGGACTTGTCCTCATATTTATCCCTTTATGGTTGTTTTATATCTTCCCAAAGAGGTTTGGGGAGTTTTATTCTATTGTGTACGAGAAAGGGTCGTTGGGAAACGATCCCAACCATAAAACCTGCCTGAAAACACAGAATAATTTTATTTTTTACCAAAAATGAGGGCATCTGTGGGTTGTAGTGAGGAAAGGCGTGAATGTACGCGTGTTGCACTAGGAAAACCCGCATATATGCTCTTAAATCATGTTTATAGATGATTTTGAAGGTGACTTTTAGGGAAAAGTCTAGCAAACATTGGGAAAGGGTTGGGCCATGGCACAAAAGCATGGGTGTGGCTTTTTCTGCTATAACAATACTTTTGCAATTTCACATCTCTTGCAACAATTTCGACCAATAATCTATTTTCCCCGTCAACCTGCACATCCTAAGGAAGTGTACCCCCTTCTCTACACCGCAATCCATTGGGATGTACCACTTCCTTTTGAGGTATCTATCACAGATTGAATATGAAATCTCCGAGATGTGTCTCCAGGAATTCCAACTGCCAAAATGGAGCTTTGCACATTTAGATACAAACATACAGTCAACTTTCTTCAAAATTTTCAAAAAATTGCAGGTACTCCTCCCTCATGGATTCCTCATCCTCCCATGTAGTGTCTTCTAGACTGTAGCAGGTCCATTGAAACTTTACTAGGTTGATGGTTTTGTTCTTAAGAACTTTGAATTTCTGGTCCAGGATGTGTACTGGTTCCACCCAAAAGTCTCCTTCATGCTCCACCTGGATCAAAATCCAATTAATCATGTGGTTAGGATCATACACATATTTCTTCAATAAAGATACATGAAACACATTATGATTTCTCAAGGATGCAAGCAATGCAATCATGTATGCAACTGGGCCTATGTTCTCTAAAACTTCAAACAACCCATAGTAGATTGCTGTTAACTTTGGGAAACTTCCCAATCTTAGCAAGATCCTTTTAACTTTTACTTTTAGAAACACATGCTTACACACTTTGAATTCATTTTTTGTCCTACTTTTATTTGCATAACTATTTTTCCCGTCCCACCTTCAAATTCCACTTGATCTTTACTATCTGCATTTCCATTTACTTTAGTAATTATGTCCCAATAGTTGCTCTATCTACTGGGTTGTCCCAGATTATTGGTGTGTTGCATATCCCACCATACAAGGATTCAAACGGTCTCATATTTAATGATGCATGATACCCATAATTATAGGTAAAATCAACTAGAGGAAGGTAATATTCCCACTTGGAAGGCTATTCCATCACATGCATTTTTAACATATCTTCAATTATCCAGTTAATCCTCTCTATTTTCCCATCTGAATCTAGATGACATGCTGTACTTAAATTCAAGTTAGTCCCAAATCCCTTAAACAATCACGTCCAAAAGTTAGAAGTGACCGTGGGATCTCTATCTAAGAATATTGCCTTTGGCACACTATGTAGCCTATAAATTTCCTTCATATAAATATATGCAATATTAGCTGTCTTGTGAGTTGTTTTCACTAGCATAAAATGTGGAGTCTTTGTAATTTTGTCCACCACTACCATGATGGAAGCATGCTTCCTTGTTGTTCTTGGCAACTTGGCGATGCAATATATTGTAACTACCTCCCACTTACATTTAGGAATAAACAACAACTGTAATAATCCTGTTGGATGCCTATGTTCAATCTTCATTTTTTGATATTCCATGCACCTCGCTATGTAATCAACTGCATATTTATTCATTCTGGGGTAGAAATAATGGATTCTTACTGCTGCAATTGTCTTCTAGTACCCTGGATGTCCAACATAGGGTACATTGTGCATCTCTTTCAACATCATATTTCTCAATTCTCGAGTGTTAGGAACATAAACTTTGTCCCTAAACAAGAGGATTTCCTCTTCTTCCATCTTGTAATCGTTATATTTCTATTGTGCATTATTTTTTTGTAATCTTTCTTTAACTTGTGTATAATTGAGGTTTAGTGTTACAACCTCTAAAATTTTGTCTTTTAAATATATCCTGAACATACTAATGGTTGCAACATGCATTTCACACACCCTCCTGTTGAGTGCATCAACCACTTTATTCTCTTTTCCCTTGATGTGCTTGATGTCGAAGTCGTATTCACTAAGAAATTCCAGCCATCTAGTTTGTCTGGAATTAAGTGTAGGTGGTTCAAACAAGTGTTTCAGAACACTATGATATGTCTTTGGCTCAAATTTTCTGCCAATGAGATAATACCTCCACATTTTTAAGGCATGAACTATGGATGTCAACTTTAAGTCGTGGGTAGCATAATTTCTTTCATTCTTCTTAAGCTTTCTTGACTCATAACATATGAAATTCTCATTTTGTGTAAGAAATACACCAAACCATTCCTTGGATGCATTCATGTAAATAACAAATATTCATTTGGATACACAACCTTTAGAATAGGTGCACTGGTCAATAATTCCTTCAAGTGCTGGAAACTCTCTTAACATTTGGTGGTCCATTCAAATATTGTTCCCTTCTTCTATAGTGAAGTGATTGGATGTGCGAATTTGGACAACCATTAAATGAATCTCCTATAATATCTAGCTAACCCCATAAAGAATCTCACTTCTGAAACATTCTTTAGTGCTGGACAAATTTTGATTGCTTCAATCTTCTCAAGGTCCACTGCTATGCCCTCCTCTGAGATAATGTGGCCTAAATAATGGATTTGTCTTTGATAAAAAGTGCATTTTCTTAACTTGGAATACAATTGGTACTCTCTCAACACCTGTAGAACTATCCTTAAATGTTCCTCATGGTCGTCCTCTGTCTTTTAGTAGATAAGAATATCATCCAAAAAGACAATGACAAATTTTTTCAGGTAATATATGAACACTCCATTCATTAGACATATAAAAGTAGTTGGTGCATTTATACAGCCAAATGGCACCACCACAAACTCATAATCTCCATAACTTGTCCTGAATGTTGTCTTACTGGTTTGTTCTTCTTTTATTCTTACTTGATGATAACATAATCTCAAGTCTATCTTGGAAAATATCATTGCTCATTTCAATTGATTGAAAAAATCATCAATATGTGGTAGAGGGTACTTGTTCTCTACAATAACTTTAATAATTTGTTTGATGTCAATTCAAAACCTTAGAGTTCCATCCTTTTTCTTCACAAAAATCATTGGGCCACCCTAAGGTAAAATGCTTAGGGGTATGTACCCCTTCTTCAATAATTCTTCTAGCTGCATCAACAACTCTTTCAACTATGTTGTACTCATTTTGTAGGTGTTAGCACATGAAATGTTCAGAGTAAACAATTCTGACCTTAGTCCATGTAAGAGTCTTGGTGTGATGATAGTGTTCATCACCATGAAAGAAATAGGGGTCAACATTGGTATCCTAAACCCCGACCATTTTCAAATTTGTTATACCAAAGGATAAATTTATAGTTTCCTCTTGCAACAATAACCTTATCCACTATATTACTGTGCGTTGCAAACTGTGCACTGTAGACTATGCGTTGCGAACCCTCTGTTTTCTAATAAATCAAACCCTTTTCAGTTGATATTTGTCTAGGGTCAAGGTTTTAACTAGTCAAATCATATTTTTCTCCTCATACGTGAAAAATATTGAAAGTCTTTCATAAAAATCCAGTCCAATGCGCGCTGCAAACTGGCGCTGCGAACTTAACCAACGCACTGCAAACCCTCTGTTTTACACAAAGATGCTTCAATTTATGCTTATCTCCAGTTTTCATTCAAGTTGGATTTATGTTCTTCTTTTCTTGCCTCCTACTTGCAACGTTTTCATCCTCAAACTGTTGTTGTGCATATGATTATAACTAAAGTAATGATTTTGGGTCTTGAGATGAGGTTACCATATTCATATGATTTCTCCAAGGTTACTTCATGTTCCAAGAAGTTTGTAGTAGGTTTTGGAAGGATTTCCCAGCTTGTTGTGCAAGTTTTAAAAGTAAAAAGGAACCTACAGGAAAGTTCGCAACGCGTGCTGTCAAAGGCGCTACGAACTGGTAATTTGGGACAATTTGTAGCAAATTAGTACACAACAAAGTAATTTTTTCATCATAACTTATAAATTCCGATCTGGGTTCTTTTGAAATTTTTTGTGGAGATAAATCATAATGTCATGGACCCACTAACCAAAAAAGAGCCCAACTCAGTTCGTCGTTTGGGAGAAAAGATGAAATCATTATATACAAGAAAGTTTGTAGCGAATCCTGAAATTGCACTGCAAACTCTAACAGTTTGATAAATCCGAGCTCAAGGATGGATGCCACCTATCTGAGGGGGTTCAAATGGTTTCCTAAGAGGTATTTGGACATGAGGAACATGTGTTCCATCAACATATCAAGCAACATGACCTGTTTCAAAAGACATTTACCACAAAAGGCAAGATCCAAAAGAATATGATCTAGGTGGATTTTCTGTTTCACCTTGTTGTAACAATTCTTAGAGAAAAGGGAATCCAATGAAACCACTTGGGATTCGACCTATTTAGAGTAGGAAGGAATTATACACTATATATAGAAATGGTTTTGTTGAGGGAAGGGTTGGATTCATGATCCAAGAGAGGAGAGAGTTGGAGGAGCAGTTTAGTTGTTCATTTGTAAGCCTGAGGGCCTGTTTGTAATCAACATTTCTGCCATTACAAATTCATGAGAGTTGTTTATCATATTGTATTATTTGTTTTCCATTTCTCTTGTCATCCTCTTGCTTGAATATATTGTAGGTTTTGAGGATCATAGCTTCCATTGATTGATGGATTCATGAAAAACAGAGGATCTGTTGTAGCTTTCCCATTAAATCATAGTTTATTGTTTAAGCAATCTTTAATCTGTTTGTAGAAAGGATCTCTTTACAATGTATGTTCTTCCTTTTCTCGTATTCTCTATGCTTATACTCATCATTATATATCCCTTTTGTCTGGTATACAATTTTATTGCCTTTTATTTGTAGGATGTTATGACTCCATGCCTAATGGAATGCCTCTGTAGACAGTTTTTTACCCTCTCCCTTTCTTACTCAGTCTTGTTGATCTACTCAAGTATAAACCTATTTTAAATCATTTGTATTATGATGGGTACTGGGCTTGTTCTTAAAGCATTCTAAGAACAAATCTTGGTGCTAATATTTTTGGTGCCGTTTCCGGGGACGAAGATGAAGATATTCCCTAGGATGTACGACACATATTACTACCATTTCTTGATGGTGAGCAAGGATTGGTGATAGAACATATTGCAATTTTTCACCATGGCGACTCCACACATTTGAAGAAACTCTTTGGTGATTCAAATAAAGTTACAAGACTCCACTGAGGAATGAGTTTGAACATAAAATGGAAGGAAGACACAAGAAGTCCAGGTATCAAGATATACGTTTTCTTCAAGAGCTCATATTCCTTTTTATCAGTTCTTTCCTGCCATTTCCTTCATATATTAGGAGAATCATCATTTTATTTATTTACTTTGATGACCATAAGCCTACTAATGTATACCCCTCTTTGAAATAAGAATGTCTACATTCTTCTTAATAGTTGATGTTGACCCTAGTCATTCATCTGAAACATATGAGAACAATTCTTGTATTCAAATCCTTCCTGAACATGATCTGCCTTGTAACCATGTGAATGATACAACTGATTCACCATCTTATTTGATCTTAGTACCATCTTCTACCACCACTAGTGGGATTTGCAATCAATCCATTGAACCTCACTTTCAGCCTACTAATGTTTAGTCCAGAAAAAGAAAACAAAATGTTTAAACCCTTAAAAATGCCATCTACTCTTCATCTTTACCCTCCCAGGTTTTTAGAATATCTGCTTCTTTTTGTAGGAGAAGATCATATTATAGTTGATCTAAGAATTTGGGAGATTTTCAGAATGTCATTGACCATTTGAAAATCATGCATGAGGATGCTGTTATGAGGTTATTTTCCAAATCTTTTGTTGCAGATGTTGCTTTATGGTTTAAAAATATAGAGGCTAGTTCCATTGGTTCGTGGGATGAGTTATTTGGTGCATTTTCAAGGCACTCCAGAGAGAAAAAATCTCATGACCATTACTTTGTTGATTTTTATGATTTGAAAATAGGTGAGGATGAAGCTCTTGCTATTTTCAACATGATATTTTATAGTTTTTATTGCAGCATGCCTTATATATTCGACCTCCTGAAGCTGATGCTAAATTGTGTTATGTAACATCTCTTCGTCCATATTTTTCTCTTCTTCTCCTAGAAAGGAGGTTTGTCACCTTGCAAGAAATGTTCATTAATACTCAAGAGGTGTAGGACAATATCAAAGCCTGTGGAAAATATTCAGATCAAGTTAAGGATGAGGAGTGGAATGCATACATATCTGACAATGAAAATGAGCAAGAAGGATGCCATGAGAAGGCGTTGGCAGAGAAGCCTGTTGAGGAGCAAGATGTTGTCTCTAATTTTGTTATTTATGATATTAAAAAATCCTTTTGTTTACATGTATATGATGAGTACAATAACTATGATGAGGCCGATTTCCAAAAAACATCAGAAATATCCTTCCATCCAGAAAATGATTCTTTTCAATAGTCTTATGAAAGCATTCGACCCATTTATGACAATTATGACCTCTATCATAGGGAAAATTGTGACTTAGTTGGAGGTAAGTCATTGCCCTTATGCTTTTCTTCATTTAATATTTTGAAAGAAAAATTTGAAGTTGCTTATAGAGAAGAAAGAGTTGAGTTGCAAAATCACACAACAACATCATAAGTCAACAACAACCTTTCCATGTTCTTAGTGATCCTATAGTTCTCTATATGGAGAATTTTATTGAGGTTGAAATGCATGATAAGGAAAATAATGAGACTGTTGCCATTTGTTCCGAGAATGATCTTGTATTTGAAAACTTAGAATAAGAAAAATCAACATTTGAAGAAAAGGATACAATGAAGAAAGAAGCTTGTATGTTACTATATACTTATGAACAAGAAGGAACTATATACACAAGCTGTCCTTTCCATTTTATTGATCAACAAGTTGTATTCACACATATTCTTCAAGATCCTTTTGCATTTCTATTGGAAACATCAAAGAAAGAGACCTTTATGAGTTACCTAGAATCAGTTTGTGGAATTGGTTCTTCAAAGTGGATGAGTTTTCAAATTGGATTTAATTTTCAATTTGAACCGCCGTTAAGCAGGGTTATGCAAGGAATTCAATCAGTAGACAAGGTCCTTTCATGGCTGCACTGGATTTTTTATTTCACCTGATCAAGCATCTCATACATCATGTTAGAAGTAGGGGAATAAGCTCATCATACGAGCATTTTTTTTTTCTTTTAGTTTCTTGGTTTGCAGTAGATCAACAATAAGACTATGTAGCCCAATGGATAAGGCACTGAAACTACAACGTTTTTGGAAACTGATAGGGAGCATGCCATCCCCTGTGGAGCCAATGTTAGCACATGGAATCTTTAGGAGTAATTTTTTTTGAGCTTAGTCCATGTAAGAGTCTTCGTGTCATGATAGTGTTCATCATCATGAAAGAAATAGGGGTCAACATTTGTATCCTAAAACCTGGCCATTTTCAAGTTTATTATACCAGAGGAGCAATTTACATTTTCCTCTTGCAAGAATAACCTTATCCACTATATTACTGTGCACTGTGAACCCTCTGTTTTCTGATAAATTAAACCCTTTTCAGTTGAGATTCGTCTAGGGCTGAGGTTTTAACCAGTCAACTCATATGTTTCTCCACAGACGTCGAAAATCTTGCAAGTCTTTCATAAAAATCTAGTTCAATTTGCGCTGCAAATTGGCGTTGCAAACTTAACCAGCGTGATGCAAACCCTTTGTTTTAGAAAGAGCTTCTTGAATTTCTCCTTATCTAGAATTTTCATCCAAGTTGGATTTATGTTCTTATTTTATCACCTCCTACTTGCATCCTGTTCATCGTCAAACCGTTTCTATGCATATGATTACAACCAAAGTAATGATTTTGGGTCTTGAGTTGAGGTTACCATATTCATATGATTACTCCAAGGTTACTTCATGTTCCAATAAGTTTGTAGCAAGTTCTGGAAGGATTTCCCAGCTTGTTGTGCAAGTTTTAAAAGTCAAAATAAATTTTAAATATACAAGGGAATTTGTAGAAAGTTCGCAACATGTGCTATCAAAGGCGCTACAAACTGGTAATTTGGGACAGTTTGTAGCAAATTAGTACACATAAGAGTAATTGTTTCCTAATAAATTTTAAATTCCAATATGGATTCTTCTAAAAGTTGTTTTGGAGATGAATTATAATAGAATGGACCTTCTGAAAAAATATCATCCCAACCCAGTTCGTCTTTTGGGAGAAACATTGAAATCATCATCTATAAGAAAGTTTACAATGAATCTTGAAATTGCACTGCAAACTCTAATAGTTTGATAAATATGAGCTGTAGGAGGGATACCACCTGTATGAGGGGGTTAAAATGGTTTCCTAAAAGGTATCTGGACATGACAGACATGTGTTCCATCACCATATCAAGCAACATGACCTGTTTCAAAAGGAATTTATCACAAAAGAGAAGATCCAAAAAAATAGGAGCTAGGTGGATTTTCTGTTTCACCTTGCTGTAACAGCTCCTAGAGAAAAAGGAATCCAACACAACCACTTGGGATTCGATCTATTTAGAGTAGGAAGGAATGTTACACTATATATAGCAGTGGTTTTGTTGAGGAAAGGGTTGGATTCATGATCCAAGAGATGAGATGTTAGAAAAACA
>ML778788.1:787557-808786 GCA_009831015.1 Picea engelmannii
TCTTCTATTTGAACCTTCAATTTTGTGATCATTTGTTCTAGTTCTCGAGTGTCCTTTTTCTTGTCTAGTTCTGCTTGTAGTTTCTTGTTTTTCTTCTTTTCTCTTCTGATAACTTCTATGGCACACATTAATTCTTCTCGATATTCAACTTTTGCCTCTTCAATTTCTTCCTCGACTTCTTCACATTCTTCTTCGACTTCTTCATATTCTTCTTCGGAGTCTTCTTTGTCAGAGTCTTTTACTGCCATGAATAGAACTCTTCCTGTCTCATTGTCACTGACTTCATCTTCATCCGATGATGAGATGTCTTCTTTGGTGTATAAGATTTTCTTGAAAACTTTCTTTGTAGTTATTTTGCCTTTCTATGTGTGTTTTCCTTTTGAGTAACCTTCATCATTTATCTTTTTATTATGAGGACATTTGTTATCAAAATGACCAAAACCATCACAATTAAAACAAATTATAGGGATCTTACCTCTATACCTACCGTTGGTTCCCTTGTTTAGTCTTTTGACGAAGTTGGCCACTTCTTTATCATCTTCCGAGGCGTCACTTCCGCTGCTATATTCTTCTTGTTCCTTTTTCTTTTGCTTTGATCTTTTTGATGCCTTGAAGGCTGCTTCTTTTACATCTGGATTTTCTTGCTCAGTTCTCATTTCATATGCTGTGAATATTCCATGCAGTTCATCCATGCTTATTGAGTCCAGATCCGATCTTTCTTCTAGTGCTNATATCTTAGGGTTGAATCTCATAGGAAGAGATCTTAGTATCTTTTGAACAATTACAGATTCTTCAATTTCTTCTCCCAATCCTATGATTGCATTCATTGTTTCATCGACTCGTAAGAAGTAGGCTACGATATATTCATCTTCCTTCATTTTTCTTTGTCCGAACTGACCTCTGTAAGTCTAAATCTTTGCTACTTTGAATTTTGTATCTCCTTCACAAATATTTTGAAGCTTGTCCCAAATTTATTTAGTAGATTTACAGTGTGCAACTTTGATGAATACCATATCACTGAGACCATTCAAAAGTGTATTTGTGGCTTTGAAATTATTCTCACCAAGTTTTACTGCTTTGTCATTTGTTGGTGGAACTGCTGGTGCTGTGTATCCATCTACAATTGATTGCCAAAATTGAAATCCCTGTGCCTGTATATATGTCCTCATCCTTATGCTCCAAAAAACATACTTCTGTCCATCAAACTGTGGTATTCCATTTTTATATGAGATGGTACTCTCCATGATCTACCTTTTAGTGGTTAAACTAATTTCTGAAGGAACCTGCTCTGATACCAATTGTTGGATTACTGAGAGGGGTGGTGAATTAATAATAGAGCAATTTAATCCTTTTTAACCATATAATCCAAGTTATATCAATGAAGCATTATCATCCAATAAATTCAGAGTAAATAAGCAATGAACAAATGAACAAACATACACATACACAGTACACCATGTTTTACGTGGAAACCCAAATCGGGAGAAAACCAAAGAATGTTTTTTCTTATATGTCTTGAAGAATTACATTCATTGGAAGCACCAACTTCCTTTTTTTTTCCAGCTACAATTGGAAGGAGGCTTTAACCCCCTAGTTTCTCAGGCTACAACCTGAGGGAAGCTCCAACTCCCCAATTCTCTGGCTACAACCAGAAGGAGGCTACAACCCCCTATGTTCTCCGACTACAACCGGAAGGTGGCTACAACCACCTGTCCTTGCCCCATCTTGCCAACTTGAAGTAGAAGTAGAATGATGGAACCACTGTCACCCTATCAGTGTGAGATATACCACTATAAACCTGTACTAATAAATATGAACCATTCATCAACCTGTACCTCAACCTGTACCATAAACAAGTGCATCAACCATGCACCAACCTGTACCAAATAACATGTAATCAACCTGTACCATAAACAAGTGCATCCAACCATGTACCAAGTATGTACCAATCATGTGTCAACTACTCATCAAATATGAATCATCAATATGTACCAACATCATCAACTATATACCTCATGTATGTGCCAACTCATCAACTGCTTGTCTCAACCATGTACTCAACATGTACCTCAACCAAAATCCCTCATCAATTTCATCATCCAAATCTGATTTGTAGCTCTATAATAGACCTGGTGTATATGATCACATTCCTGCAAACCTTCCTTAACTTCAACAACAAGAGACTAACATTTTCATCAAACTTTTCTTTAGTTTCACATGCCTAGTTTTGGATTAGTCAAAAACCCTAACTTGAAGTATTCATAACTTTGTACCTATAATGTATAAAGATATGAAACTGATACACTATGTTCTTCAATGTATTTTATGCAATTCCTCCAGGTTTCACTACTTGGAACCTCTCATAAAATGAGTTATAGCAAAAATGACATACCTTGCTGAATTCTGGCTTATTCTAAAGAGCGACCTTGTAGAGAGTGCCCCGCACGAAATATTTGTTGAATTGATCTGAAACAGTTACAAAGAATAATAAATACTATAACCTAACCAAAAAATTTGGTTTCACTAAAATTGGATCTGTTATGAAGAAGTTATGACGTTTTTACCCGAAACACCTGTTTTTGACTAGTTTAAGGACTAGCCACAAACCTTATTTTCCACAGAGTGTAACTCCCAAAATACAATGACCCACAAGATGAATTTTTTACCATAGATACTTGGATATGTTTTCTCAATGGAATATCAATTTCACAATTTGAATCATTATAGAAAAAATGTTATAGAGAAAATTGTGAGATGACCTGTAAATAACATACCTTAGAAAGCACCATCAAAAGAATTTATCCTTCCTTGCATTTCAACCTTCTTTTCTTCACCTTCCCTCAGAATTTAGGCTTAGATATCCTTGGTTACCTCAAACACCTATAGATATTCAATATTATCAAGTGTGATTAAAATGAGAGAGCCTTGCCTCTTATTTATACTCTCCAAGTAGCTTCCTTAAAAACAACTTCTAGGTCACTTGGCCCCACTTTCCTTATTTTAGGGTTAACCCACTTCTAATTTCTCCATTAAATTTATTATCAAAATAATTTATTTTGTATTCACTTTGAATTATAATACACTCATTACTTCACTTTATTATTTACCTTTTAAAATCTCTTAAACCACTTTGACTACTTTGACCTTTTGGGGCTTCTAGATGACATATGAAGGTCCTCCAACTTCGTAAGGGAATAACTCTCAAACCATGAGGAGTTATGTGACGTTCCACATACCACCAGAAATGGAATGACATGTAATATCCATATAGAATATTATTATCTAAAAATATATCATAACTCATACCGTTATCCATCAAACAAACTTGTGTCCATTACCCAAACCTGGGGTCTCCAACTTCTCATGGCCATAACTCTCTAACCGTGAGGAGTTATGTGACGTTCCACATACCACTGGAAATGGAATGACAAACACTATCATTCTATGATAGTTTACCTGACAAATTCATTGTCCTTCATATCATTATTCCACAATTAAGCATGGGTTCTCTTACTCCGCAAAGCGTCTTCCCGTGAGGGATTTCACCATAAGGGGACCACTTTGGAGTTCATCCATATTTACTTCTTATCAACCATGAAAAGACAATAATTAGTCATATTTACATCAAACAATATTGGGTCCATTACCCAAACCTTTTTGCTACGGGGCTTTCTTCAAGGGTTGACATCAATGACAACCAACGTTAATCAACATGTTAATCCTCAAACTGTTGTTGCGCATATGATTACAACTGAAGTAATGATTTTGGGTCTTGACCTGAGGTTACAATATTCATATGATTTATCCAAAGTTACTTCATGTTCCAAGAAGTTTGTAGTAGGTTCTGGAAGGATTTCCCAAATTTTTGTGCAAGTTTTAAAATTCAAAATAAATTTTAAATGTAAAAAGGCACCTACAGGAAAGTTCGTAGCACGTGCTGTCAAAGGAGTTGCGAACAGGTAATTTGGGACAGTTTGTAGCACAATAGCGCACAACATAGTCATTTTTTCATCATAACGTTTAAATTCCTAACTGGGTTCTTTTGAAATTTTTTATGGAGATGAATCATAATATTATGTACCTTCTGACCAAAAATCAGCCTAACCCAATTTGTCGTTTGGGATAAAATTTGAAATCATCATCCATAGAAAAGTTTGCAGCGAATCGTGAAATTGCGCTGCAAACTCTAACAATTTGATAAATCTGATCTTTAGGTGGGATGCCACCTATCTAAGGGCATTCAAATGGTTTCCTAAGAGGTATTTGGACATGAGGGACATGTGTTCCATCACCTTATCACACAACATGACCTGTTTCAATAGGAATTTATCACAAAAGACAATATCCAAAAATATAGGAGCTAGGTGGATTTTCTGTTTCACCTTGTTGTAACAGTTCCTAGAGAAAAGGGAATCCAATGCAACCACTTAGGATTTGACATATTTAGAGTAGGAAGGATTGATACACTATAGATAGTAGTGTTGTTTTTGAGGAAAGGGTTGGATGCATGATCCAAGAGAGGAGAGAGCCGACAGAGAAATTTAGTTGCTCATTTGTAATCCTAAGGGCCTGTTTGTAATCAACATTTCTGCCATTAAAGATTCATGAGATTTTTCTATCAGATTGTATTATTTGTTTTCCATTTCTCTTGTCATCCTCTTGCTTGAATATATTGCAGGTTTTGAGGATCCTTACTGCAATTGATTGATGGATTCATGAACAACAAAGGATCTGTTGTAGCTTTCCCATTAAATCATTGTTTATTGTTTAAGCAATCTTTAATCTGTTTGCAGAAAGGATCTCTATACAATGGATGTTATTTCTTTTGTCGTATTCTCTATGCTTATACTCATCATTATATAGCCATTTTTTCTGGTATATAGTTTGATTTACTTTGATCTGTAGGATGTTATGATTCCATTCCCAGTGGAATGCCTTTGCAAATAGTTTGCTTCCTTTTCCCTTTCTTACTCAATATTTATGATCCAATCAAGTACAAACCTGTTTTAAATCATATATATTCTGATGGGTACTGGGCTTGTTCTTAAAGCACTCTAAGAACAATTCCTGGTACTAACATTTTTAGCTCTGTTGTTGGGGACGAAGTTTAAGATCTTCCCTGGGCTATACGACACAGATTACTACGAGTTCTTGATGGAGAGAAAGGATTGGTGACAAAAAAAACTGCAATTTTTCACCATGGGTACTCCACACATTTGAAGAAACTTGTTCGTGATTCAAATCAAGTTACAAGAATCCACTGAGGAACGAGCTCGAACATAAAATGGAAGGAAGACACATGAAGTCCAGGTATCAAGATATAAGTTTTCTTCAAGAGCTCATATTCTTTTTAAACATTTATTTCCTGTCCTTTCTTTCATATATCAGGAGAATCATCCTTTGCTTTGTTTACTATGATGAACATAATCCTACTACTATATACCCCTCTTTGAAAGAATAAGGTCTGCATTCTTCTTACATAGTTGATGTTGACCCTAGTCCTTCATCTGAAATATATGAGAATAATTTTTGTATTCAAATCCTTCTTGAACATGATCAACCTTGTAACCATGTGAATGATAAAACTGATTCAACACCTTCTCTGATCATAGTACCATATTCTACCACCACTACTGAAGTTCAAAATCAATCCATCGAACCTCACTTTCATCGTACTAATGTTCAGTCCAGAAAAAAAGAAAAAATGTTTAAACCCTTAAAACTACCATATACTCTACATCCTTACCCTCCCAAGTTTTTAGAATATCTGCCTCTTTTTGTTGGACAAGATCATATTATAGTTGAGAAGCATTTGGATGAGGATGTTGTTATGAGGTTATTTTCCAAATCTTTGGTTGGAGATGCTGCTTTGTGGTTTAAAAATCTAGAGGCTGGTTCCATTGGTTCGTGGGATGAGTTATTTGGTGCATTTTCAAGGCACTGGGGAGAGAAAACATCTCTTGACCAGTACTTTGCTGAGTTTTATGATTTGAAAAGAGGCGAGGATGAAGATCTTGCTATTTTCAACATGAGATTTTATATTTTTTATTGCAACATGCAATTAGATATCTGACTTCTTGAAGCTACTGCTAGACTCTGTTATGTAACAACTCTTCATCCATATTTTTCTCTTCTTCTCCTAGAAAGGAGTTCTGTCACCTTGCAAAAAATGTTCATTGATGCTCAAGAGGTTGAAGACAACCTCAAAGCCTGTGGAAAATTTTCATATCAAGTTAAGGATGAGGAGTGGAATGCAAACATAGCTGACAATGAACATGAACTAGAAGGATGCCATGAGAAGGAGTTGGCAGAGTAGCTTGTTGAGAAGAAAGATGTTGTCTCAATTTTTTTTATTTATGATCTTCAAAAAGCCTTTTGTCTACTTGCATATGATGAGTACAATAACTACGATGAGGCTGATTTCCAAAAAACAACAGAAATATCCTTTCATCCAAAAAATGATTCTTTTCAACACTCTTATGAATGCATGCAACCCATTTATGACAATTATATACTCTATCATAGGGAAAATTGTGACTTAGTTCGAGGTAAGTCATATCCCTTATGGCTTTCTTCATTTAATATTTTGAAACAAAAATTTGAAGTTGCTTATAGAGCAAAAAGAGTTGAGCTTCAAAATCACACAAGTTGTTTGAAACATAAGGATAACATTATAAGTCAACAACAACCTTTCCATGTTCTTAGTGATCATATGGTTCTCTATATGGAGGATTTTATTGAGGTTTAAATGCATGGTAAGGAAAATAGTCATACTGTTTCCATTTGTTCTAAGATTGATCTTGCATTTGAAAACTTAGAAAAAAAAACCATCATTTGAAGAAAATGATATAGTGAAGCAAGAAGATTGTATGTTACTATATACTTGTGAACAAGAAGGAACTATAGAGACATGATGTCCTTTCATTTTTATCGATCAACAAGTGATATTCACACATATTCTTCAAGATGCTTTTGTATTTCTGTTGGAAACATCAGAGAAAGAGACCTTTATGAGTTACCTAGAATCAGTCTATGGAATTGGTTCTTCAAAGTGGATGAGTTTTCAAATTGGATTTAATTTTCAATTTGAATCGTCATTAAGAAAGGTTATGCAAGGAATTCAATTAGTAGACAAGGTCCTTTCATGGCTGCATTGGATTTTTGATTTCACCTGATCAAGCATATCAGATATCAAGTTAGAAGTAGGGGAATAAGCTCATCATACAAGCATTTTTTGTTTCTTTTAGTTTCTTGGTTTGTAGTAGATCAAGAATAAGACTCTGTAGCCCAATGGATAAGTCACTGGAACTGCAATGTTCTTGGCAGCTCACAGGGATCATGCCATCCCTTGTGGAGCCAATGTTAGCACATGAAATGTTCAAGAGTAAACAATTCTGACCTTAGTCCATGTAAGAGTCTTGGTGTCATGATAGTGTTCATCATCATGAAATAAATAGGGGTCAACATTGGTATCCTAAACCCTGACCATCTTCAAGTTTTTTATACCAGAGGAGAAATTTACAGTTTCCTATTGCAACAATAACCTTATCCACTATATTACTGTGCACTGCAAACTGTGCGCTGCAGATTGTGCACTACGAACTAGCACTGCGAACCCTCTATTTTATGATAAATCAAACCCTTTTCAGTTGAGATTCATATAGGTACAAGGTTTTAATGAGTAAAATCATATGTTTCTCCTCGGAAGTGGAAAATCTTTCAAGTCTTTCATAAAAATATAGTTCAATTTGCGCTGCAAACTGACGTTGCAAACTTGACCAACATGTTGCAAACCCTCTGTTTTACACATAGCTGCTTCAATTTATGCTTATATGCACTTTTCATCCAAGTTGGATTTATGTTCTTATTTTCTGACCTCCTACTTACAACCTGTTCATCCTCAATCTGTTGCTGTGCATATGATTATAACCGAAGTAATGATTTTGGTTCTTGAGCTGAGGTTACCATATTCATATGATTTCTCCAAGGTTACTTCGTGTTCCAAGAAGTTTGTAGAAGGTTCTCAAAGGATTTCCCATCTTGTTGTGGAATTTTTAAAAGTCAAAATAAATTTTAAATGTAAAAAGGAACCTACATGAAATTTCGCAGTGCGTGCTGTCAAAGGTGTTGTGAACTGGTAATTTGGGACTGTTTTGTAGCAAATTAGTACACAACATAGTCATTTTTTCATCATAAATTTTAAATGCTGATATGAGTTCTTATGAAATTGTTTTTGGAAATGAATCATAATATTGTGGAATTGGTGAGAAAACATCATCCCAACCTAGTTCGTCATTTGGGAAAACGTTGAAATCATCATCTATAGGAAAGTTTGTAGTGAATCCTGAAATTGCGCTGCAAATTCTAACAGTTTGATAAATCCGAGTTGTAGGAGGGATGCCACCTATATGAGGGGGTTCAAATGGTTTACTAGGAGGTATTTGGACATGAGGGAAATGTCTTCCATCACCATATAAAGCATCATGACCTATTTCAAAAGGAATTTATCACAAAAGACAAGATCCAAAAAAATAGGAGCTATGTAGATTTTTGTTTCACCTTGTTGTAACAACTCTTAGAGAAAAGGGAATCCAATGCAACAACTTGGGATTCAACCTATTTAGAGTAGGGAGGACTGATACACTATATATAGTAGTGGGTTTTTTGAGAAAAGGGTTGGATTCATGATCCAAGAGAGGAGAGAGATGAAGGAGCAGTTTAGTTGCTCAATTGTAAGCCTAAGGGCATGTTTATAATCATCATTTCTGCCATTAAAGATTCATGAGATTTGTTTATCAGATTGTATTATTTGTTTTCCATTTCTCTTTTCATCCTCTTGGTTGAATATATTGCAGGTTTTGAGGATCATAGATTCCATTGATTGATGGATACATGAACAAGAGAGGATCTGCTGTAGCTTTCCCATTAAATCGTTGTTTATTTTTTAAGCAATCTTTAATATGTCTGCAGAAAGGATCTTTGTACAATGGATATTCTTCATTTTGTCGTATTATCTATGGTTATACTCATCATTATATATCCCTTTTGTTTGGTATATAGTTTGATTTCCTTTGATCTGTAGGATGTTATGACTCCATGCCCAATGGAATGCCTTTGTAGATCCTTCTCCCTTTGTAACTCAGTCTTTTTGATCCAATCAAGTATAAAACTGTCTTAAATCATTTATATTATGATGGGTACTGGGATTGTTCTTAAAGATTTCTAAGAACAACTCCTGGTAACATTTTTGGTGCCGTTTCCGGGGATGAAGTTGAATATCTTCCCTGGTGTACGACACATATTACTACCAGTTCTTGATGGTGAGCACGGATTGCTAACTGAACATACTGCAATTTTTCAGCATGGCAAATCCACACATTTGAAGAAAATTTTTGGTGATTCAAATGAAGTTACAAGACTCCAGTGAGGAACAAGCTCGAACATAAAATGGAAGGAAGACACATGAAGTCCAAGTATCAAGATATAGGTTTTCTTCAAGAGCTCATATTATTTTTTATCAGTTCCGTCCTATCCTTTCCTTCATATATAAGGAGAATAATCCTTTTCTTTGTTTACTTTGATGACCATAAGCCTACGACTGTGTACCCCTCTTTAAAATAAAAAGGTCTACATTCTTCTTACATAGTTGACGTTGACCCTAGTCCTTCATATGAAACATATGAGAATAATTTTTGTATTCAAATCCTTCCTGAACATGATTATCCCTATAACCATGTGAATGATACGAATGATTCACTACCTTCTCTAATCATAGTACCATCTTCTACCACCACTACTAGAATTTGCAATCAATCCATTGAAACTCACTTTCAGCCTACTAATGTTCAGTCCATAAAAAGAGAAAAAACGTTTAAACCCTTAAAACTGCCATCTACTCTTCATCCTTACCCTCCCAAGCTTTTAGAATATTTGCCTCTTTTTGTTGGAGAAGATCATATTATAGATGAGAAGCATTTGGGAGATTTTTAGAATGTCATTTGCAATTTGGAAATCATGCATGAGGATGTTGTTATGAGGTTATTTTCCAAATCTTTGTATGGAGATTCTTATTTGTGGTTTAAAAATCTATAGGTTGGTTCCATTGGTTCATGGGATGAGTTATTTGGTGCATTTTCAAGGAATTGGGGAGAGAAAAAATCTCCTGACCAATACTTTGTTGAGTTTTATGATTTGAAAAGAGGGGAGGATGACGCTCTTGCTATTTTCAACTGGAGAGATTTTTATATTCTTCTCCTAGAAAGGAGGTCTGTCACCTTGCAATAAATGTTCATTTATGCCCAAGAGGTTGAGGACAATCTCAAAGCTTGTGGAAAATTTTCAGATCAAGTTAAGGATAAGGAGTGGAAGGCAGACATAGCTGACAGTGAACATGAACACGAAGGATGCCATGAGAAGGAGTTTTCATAATAGCCTGTTGAGGAGCAAGATGTTGTCTCTAATTTTGTTATTTATGATCTTCAAGAATCCTTTTGTTTACTTGTATATGATGAGTACAATAACTATGATAAGGCTGATTTCCCAAAAAAATCACAAATATGCTTTCATCCAGAAAATGATTCTTTTCAACAGTCTTATGAAATAATTCATCCCATTTATGAGAATTATGACCTCTATCATAGGGAAAATTGTGACTTAGTTGGAGGTAAGTCATTTCCCTTATGCTTTTCTTCATTTAAGATTTTGAAAGAAAAATTTGAAGTTGCTTATAGAGCATAAAGGGTTGAGTTGCAAAATCACACAAGTTTTTTGGAACATAAAGATAACATTATAAGTCAACAACAACCTTTCCATGTTCTTAGTGATCCGATGCTTCTCTACATGGAGAATTTTATTTAGGTTGAAATGCATGATAAGAAAAATAATAAGATTGTTTTCATTTGTTCTAAGAATGATCTTGCATTTGAAAACTTAGAATAAGAATAATCAACATTTGAAGAAAAGGATATAGTGAAGAAATAAGTTTGGATGTTACTATATACTTGTGAACATGAAGGAATTATAGACACATACTATCCTTTCCTTTTTATCGATCAACAAGTGTTATTCACACATATTCTTCAAGATCCTTTTGCATTTCTATTGGAAACATCAGGAAAGAGACCTTTATAATTTACCTAAACTCAGTCACTGGAATTGGTTCTTCAAAGTGGATGAGTTTTCAAATTGGATTTAATTTTCAATTTGAATTGCCATTAAGTAGGTTTATGCAAGGAATTCAATCAGTAGACAAGGTCCTTTCATGGCTGCACTGGATTTTTGATTTCACCTGATCAAGCATCTCAAAGATTAGGTTAGAAGTAGGGGAATAAGTTTATGATACAAGCATTTTTTGTTTCTTTTAGTTTCTTGGTTTGCAGTAGATGAACAGTAAGACTTTGTAGCCCAATGGGTAAGGCACTGGAACTGCAATGTTCTTGGCAACTCACAGGGAGCATGCCATCCCCTATGGAGCCAATGTTAGCACATGAAATGTTCAAGAGTAAAAAATTCTGACCTTAGTCCATGTAAGAGTCTTGGTTTCATGATAGTGTTAATCATCATGAAAGAAACCCTGACCATTTTCAATTTTGTTATATCAAAGGAGCAATTTACAGTTTCCTCTTGCAACAGTAACCTGATCCACTATATTACTGTGCGCTGTAGACTGTGTGCTTTGAACTGGGGTTGCGAACCCTTTGTTTTATGATAAATCATACCCTTTTCAGTTGATATTTGTCTAGGGTCGAGGTTTTAACCATTCAATTCATATGTTTCTCCACAGACGTGGAAAATCTTGCAATTCTTTCATAAAAATCTAGTTCGATTCACATTGTGAACTTGACCAGCGTGCTACAAACCCTCTTTTTTACACAAAGTTGCTTCAATTTCTGCTTATCTGTAGTTTTCATCCAAGTTGGATTTATGTTCTTGTTTTCTCACCTCCTACTTGCAACCTGTTCATCTTCAAACTATTGTTGTGCATATGATTACAACCGAAGTAATGATTTTGGGTCTTGAGCCAAGGTTACCATATTCATATGATTTCTCCAAGGTTACTTCATGTTCCAAGAAGTTTGTAGCAAGTTTTGGAAGGATTCCCCAGCTTGTTGTGCAATTTTTAAAAATAAAAATAATTTTTAAATGTAAAAAGGCACCTACAGGAAAGTTCGTAGCGTGTGCTGTCAAAGGAACTACGAACTAATAATTTGGGACAATTTGTAGCAAATTAGTACACAACAAAGTCAGTGTTTCGTCATAAATTTTAAATTCTGATATGGGTTCTTCTAAAATTATTTGTGGAGAGAAATCATAATATCATGGAACCTTTGACCAAAAATAAGCCCAAACCAGTTCGTCATTTGGGAGAAACGTTTAAATCATCATCTACATGAAAGTTTGCAGTGAATCCTGAAATTGCGTTGCAAACTCTGACAATTTGATAAATCTAAGATGTAGGAGGGATGCTACCTGTGTGAGGGGGTTCAAATGGTTTTCTAGGAGGTATTTGGACACGAGGGACATGTGTTCCATCAACTGATCAAGAAGCATGTCCTGTTTCAAAAGGAATTTATCACAAAAGACAAGATCCAAAAATATAGGAGCTAGGTGGATTTTCTGTTTCACCTTGTTGTAACAACTCCTAGAGAAAAGGGAATCCAATGAAACCACTTGGGATTCGACCTATTTAGAGTAGGAAGGGATGGTACACTATAGATAGTAGTGGTTTTTTTGAGGAAAGGGTTGGATTCACGATCCAAGAGAGGAGAGTGTTGGAGGAACAGTTTAGTTGCTCATTTGTAAGCCCGAGGGCCTGTTTGTAATCAACATTTCTGCCATTAAAAATTCATGAGAGTTTTTTTTATCAGATTGTATTATTTGTTTTCCATTTCTCTTTTCATCCTCTTGCTTGAATATATTGTAGGTTTTGAGGATCATAACTGCCATTGATTGATGGATTCATGAACAACAGAGGATTTGCTGTAGCTTGCCCATTAAATCATTGTTTATTGTTTAAGTAATCTTTAATTTGTTTCCAGAAAGGATCTTTGTACAATGGATGCTCTTCCTTTTGTCATATTCTCTATGATTATACTCATCATTATATAGCCCTTTTTCTTGGTATACAGTTTGATTTCCTTTGATATGTAGGATGTTATGACTCCATGCCCAACGGAATGCCTCTGGAGACAATTTGCTTCCCTCTCCCTTTCTTACTGAGTCTTGTTGATCCACTCAAGTATAAACCTATTTTAAATCATTTATATTTTGATGGGTACTAAGATTGTTCTTAAAGCAGTCTAAGAAAAACTCCTGGTGTCAACAATAGGGATTTTTGGACACTGGGGTAGCTCCATGCATTAAGTCAATAGAGAAGTCAATATGTCTCTTTGGTGGAAATCTTGGAAACTCCCCAATTACATCTTCAGATTCCTTAAAAAATGGATAGTATTCAAGACTTGGCTCCTTATCCTTTGTTGTCTCTTCCATATGAGCTACATATATTTGACACCCTTTTCTAAAACTTCTTTTCAACTGCAAATGTTGAAATCTCTCTGACGGATATAGGTCTTGGAATACCTTGCACCATCCTTGAATTGCCTTCCTCATAAAGGCATGTGAAATCTTGTTGTATAAATCTAGGATAGCAGAATGCTTGTCCAACCAATCCATACTAATCAAGCAATCATATGACCCAAGTGGTATGATGTTCAACTCTTCCTTAGTGCTAACTCGATTCATGCTTATTGGGAAATGCTTGACAAGTTCATTGTTTTTTCTCTTGATTCCAGTGGCTAGATGAACCAACCAAGAATTTTCATACTCACATCTCTTCAATTAAAATATTTCAACTATTTTTTGAATCTATATAGCTATGACTATCTCCAAAATCAATCAAAATAACTATAGGATAATTAACAATCTTACCTTCTACCTCAATCATGTGGATTGGTAGTATGCTTGTCTATTGTCCAAGGTTTCATAAATCCTTAGCATTGTTATACTCATGTCATCCACTGTATTAAATTTTTGAATGTTGTGCATAGTCCTCATCCTATCTCTCTTGTGAGAACAATCCTTGTACGGGTGGTCTCCTTCACATGCCCAACACTTTATGGGTTGTTGTCTTGGAATTTTCCCTAAGGAATCAGTCATTTATGTTCACCTTGTGCTGACTGCCCTTATTGATATGGTTGAGAGTTGTTCCTGACAAATGGTGGTTTGAATTCTTTCTTTATTTGGTCCATCTTGCCTCTGTTCCTATCATCCAAAGACTTTTAGAAAGATGGCCTTTCTTTGTTCTGCTCATACACATACTTAGCTTTTCTTATGGCTTATTCCAAATTCTTGGGCTCATCAAAATAAATTTTATCCTTATAAAAGGATGACATTCCACTCAAGAACCGATGAATTTTGACATTCTCATCCCTGATAAAGTCCACATACATTAGAAGTTACAAGAATTTCCTCTCATACTCATCCATGTTCATGCTTCCAATATTGAGTTCAAAGAAATATTACATCTTCTTGTCATAATATTACTCTGGCAAGTATTTCTACTAGAAATATCTTTTAAATTGCCTCCATGAGATCCTCTTCTCATCAATGTGCTTAACCTGCTTAAGTTGATCTCACCACATAGATGATTTTCCTTGAGGATGGTAGGATGCAATTATGGCTTCTACATTTGATGAATAATTGTGAAATGGGAAATGTTTCCTCATTCCCAAAAACCATGCTTCTGCATATTCATCTTTCTTATGATCACCATCAAAGTATGTGCCTTAATCTTCCTATGCTCTCCTTGTAAATCATCTACTTCATATCTCCTCCTTTGTCTTCAGAGAAGGGACACACTTGGTCCGCTCTCCAAGATTGAATGTGCATGCACTCTTCTGGTTGAGTGTCTTGGTGAGTGATGACGATGCCCACTTGTACTCCTTGATTATATATATCCCCTATAATCTTCCCTCCTATCATGAGATCTGTATGCTTCTACTAGCCTTTCACTAGCTTCTTGTTTCATTCCAGAATATTTATTGACTTGTCTCTGCAACATATTCAAACTATGTATCATCTTCTCCTGAGCTCTTATCATTCTTTCATTGTGTGTCCTATAGCTATGCACTTCTTTCTACAAGTTTCTCATAGTCTCATACAACTCCATTGGATCAACTCTACCTCTATGTCCATCGAACTCGGTCTCTATATTTCCCATGCTGAAATGTAAACCTATGATCCCATCCTCATGGTTGTAAGATCCTTGGGAATCCTCCATATCTCTAGTTATCATATATGAACCAAATATACTTTCTTGTACCTCTAATTCTACAAGAAATGTGCATATAACAATTATTGCTAGAATCATGAATACATATTTCATTAATTATATTATAGGTCATTATTCTGATGAATTTATGAGAGGTATGGATGCATTGGAATCTAATTCTGATTATTTAGATACATTCTCCTCTAAATCAAATTTCCAACTATTGTACTCATGCCTCATTCCAAGTTCTGAGCTATAAGTTACAACCTTTTGAAGTTTGCAATTTATACTCATTTGTGCTCTATTCTTGCTGATGCAATTCTCTTGAGAGACCATATTTTCCTTTTGTAACAAAAAAATTGGCTAGGAATAAAAAAAAAAAAACTTTTATATCAGGCACATATAGAATTTATTATTGGGAATACACAACAAATTTCATATTCAAAATATGATGCTCTAGCCAAATTCTGTATAAATTTAGAATTGACGACTTTGCACTTTTGCACTTTCTCCAGACTTAGAATTTTTTAGCCAAAATTAGCTATCTCCCAAACGAAGTAGAACTATTAAAAAATACCTCAAGACAAAGTTGTCTAGATTGATGTGTAGGTAAAATGTTGACTAAATAAATTTTTATACAATGGTGATCTAGGGTCCCTTTTTCTCTGCAGTTTTCAAAAATCCTCAACATGCCCGAGAATAGTGAATTTTGCACTATTTCAGTATCTGCACTCCAACCCCATTTGAATTTTTCTAGGATCCCAAATGGGTATCCTCATGCCTACATTTTGAGATATCTATTACAATTTCACCTTTCTTTGAGCTATGAGTACTAATCAAGAACTAGATATTAAAAAACCATAGTTCACGTTTTTTCAGAAAATTTAAGCAGAATTATTCAGTGGCCATCACTATAATTTTTGTATCCATCGTCACTACAGACACACCCCTAAAATTTCATTTGATTATGAGTTGAAACTCTCTTTTTGTGTCCTATTACCACCCTTAGCCTGGGGGTAACTAAGGAGATAATGTATCAAGGCCCATAGGTAAAAGACATGGAGTGTCAAGAGACAGATTGACCAACAGAGCCCAACAACCCCCTTGATTTTCCTCCTAGCATAGATCAACCAATACTCATGAAATTCAAGCAACCTAGGGTATGGGGTATAGTAATACAACATCACCATGATGTATGGTTAGTCCTTTCTTCATGCAGGGTGTTCTGTTTAATTTATTGGGCATGTAGACAAGGATCTTTGGTTGAAGTTGGATAGTGAATCACTTGCTTGAGAAATTTTCTTGGTTTCCTTGTTTCACCTTGGTGGTCAACTTCTGTGCCCTAGTCCCATGTTGTCACCACCCAGGGAAAAGGGGTAATATAGGGGGGCCCTCCCAAGGGTAACATTTCGTTCCCGATCATACTTAAAATTTTCCATCATAAATCCTTTCATATATCCCGAACTTTGACTATGGCCCATTATCTCATGTGAAGAAGGGGTTGAAGGACCATAGGACGATGCAACTGCTATACATACATACACACATACATACATACATCCACACACACACACACACACACACACACACACACACACACACACACATAAAAGGTCACCATTAAAATCCTTAGGCCAACTTCAACTCTACCCCCTTTAATGGTAATCACCCATGTTTGGATGTGAATGAATTTACCAATTATAAAGGACTATTTCCTAATAAATTATAAGGGAATGAAGCTTGAAAACTTATAAAGGGGACTTACAAATAATAACTGGGTATCAAAAGGAAAAATAAGGGGTTTAGAATGCAAAAAGTACCGAGGAAAGGGTAGCTCAAGCAAGAAAGTGCCACCTCTACAAAGGCACTCATAGAAATGGATACCATAAGCCATGAAGGAAGCCTAATGCCATATCATACTCACACTTTCTCTTGATGGGTTTTTACTTTCCCTTGTCACTCTCAGGACCTATCTCTCTACTTGGGTAACTTATTGTTTAGGTGGCACACCTAATAGGGTTGGATGAATTCCCTCCCATACTTAGACTTGGTAACCTTCACAAGGTCATGGGATTGGGTGATACTTGAAGGGGATACCAGGGTGAATTGTTCTACATGGATTTTGTTAACACTCTATATATTTGCTCGAATGATAAAACAAACAATAGAGGTAACCTACAAACCAACTTTAGAGTTGGGTACTAGCTTGCTCAGCTTAGAGAGGGCTCTCTTCTGTCACTTGGTCTTTAACATATGAGTTTTCTTTAACAAATCAATGGCTAGGTTTTATTGCTTTGAAGGGTTTTTTATAATTTTTCTGGAAAGGAAGGGGAGGGACACCTAGGGATATGGAGTCAAACTTCTAAAAGAAAATGGAAGCAATGACTGGTCAGTTGAACTCTCCAGAGGATAAAGTCTAAATGAGGTGATGAGTCTGAGTTATAGATTGTAATTTGTAGAGTGTAAGAAGAAAGGAAAAACACATAACTGCATCAAAGCATTAAATGAAATGAATTCTGACTTAGTTAGGAAGAAATTAATACAATTTAAATTGCTTTAGCTGAGAGCATCACAAGATGAATTCTGGGCCTTTAACTATCCAATTTAAACAAAAGAGGGTGAAAATGGAATTTAAGCACACATGAAATACATATGAAGAAAGAAGACGAAACTCAAGCCACCACCATTAGAATATTTTCATGGAAATTTCATGACATCTTCATGTGCATTCTATTCAACTTCAAAAAATAAAATCGTGCCCTTTCACTTCTGCCAACCCCTAATACATTCGAAACTTCTAATATTTATACAATCTGAGTTTCTTCATTTTGAAACCAGTTACAATGATAAGAAAGAAACGTTTCGGTTTTGAAATCGATTACAATGATAAGAAATAAATCATTTCGAGATCCAGATTCTGGATCCCTGACGTTTCAGTCCCTTTCTTTGCCACTTGTTCTGCTATTGAGGTTATGATGGGATCCATGGTCGTAATGTAAATACTTGGAAATGAGTGAAAATGGTGTGCATTTGGTGTACTGTTGAGCTGCAGGTGGAAGACGGTGGTCACGCCAAGGTTCTAACAGTTCAACGTTCAAATAATAATCCAATAAAATAAATGACTAAAAGTCCCTTTTTACTTTTCTATTTTGCAGGGGCGTGAGGAAGTGGTTTTGAGGTAGCCCTCCTTTCGTCCCGCAATGCACCTGGTGATGCCACGTACTCTAGAGAGAAAACCATGGTTTAAATTGAGGGACCTCTCTTCAAAATTAAAACCCGCACAACTTCGGCCCCTGCAATTGCTCTCGGTTATTGATCTCGATAAATCATGATCCACGATACTTCAGACTCGATTGACTACTTTTATTTTTTGCGGGGGCACAAGGAAGTGGTTTTGAGGTAGCCCGCCTTTCATCCCGCAATGCACGTGGTGATGCCACATACTCCAAAGAGAAAACCATGGTTTAAATTGCGGGACTGCTCTTCAAAATTAAAACCCGTACAACTTCGGCCCCCACAATCGCTCTCGGTCGTTGATCTTGTTGCAATATGCGATCTAGGTAATCCTGCTATTTTAGCGCCATGTTGAAGTTTATCTATCCGAAAACTCCATAATACTTTTAACCAAGTTTAAATATAGTGCCAATTTTTTTGTTTAGGAGATTTGAATGCTGAGTAGGAATATCTCCCAGAGGAGGATCTCCTGAATCTGACGTGGTGACCTGACATCATTTTGCTAACGTGTCATGGAAATAAGGGTGACACGTGTCACGTGGAAATGGGCGAATGACGCAACCAATTGACCAGAAATGAGTGCCACGTGTTATGGATGATGAGTGTGCCCCATGTCTCAACTGATGGTTGCCACGTGCTTCGATACTTCAGGATTCGAGAGTTTTGGATTGTGAAGCATGAAGTTGTTCTGGAGTAGTATGAGCCTGGTTGACGTGGCAGTATCTCGTCACTTTGACACTTCGGGATTCAGGACTTTGGGAGTTCAGGATGTAAAGCATCGAAATATCCCAAAGTAACTTTCTCCTAGTTGACGTGGCAATCTCTCGTCACTTTAGGACTTTGGGACTTTGGCACTTCGGGAGTTTTGGATTGTGAAGCATGAAGTTCTCCCAGAGTAGTATGGGCCCGATTGACATGGCAGTCTCTCGTCACTTCGGGACTTGAACACTTCGAGAGTTTAGGATGTAAGGCATGGAAATATCCCAAAGTAAATTTCTGCTAGTTGACGTGGAAATCTCTCGTCACTTTGGGACTTCGGGACTTCAACACTTCATAAGTTCGGGATGTAAGGCATGGAAATATCCCAAAGTAACTCTCTCCTGGTTGATGTGGAAATCTCTCATCACTTCAAGACTTTGGGGGTTCACTCTTGATGTTAAACCCCATGTGATTTCGATGCTCCAAATGCATGAAAACCGTTGATCTAGGTGGCCTGCTGGATCTCCACCATTGAAATTTTAATCTGTCTGATCCTACAATCTGAGCCCGAAATTCACAACTTTTCAAATTGTTTCTTTTTCCCGCGGAATATTACTGTGCATACAAGGAATTGGTGGACCTGGATATATCTTGCGCATAGGAAAGGCTTGGTGGGCCTATTGTATGCGCGATTAGTGGCAAACAAGATGACAAGTAATTCGAACAGAATCACGATATGTGTTTATCCTTTAAAAAAAATAGAAAAATTCTGCGCAAAGAATTAGTCAAGAAAGACAACAAGAAGAACCAAGTTATTGAACAGATGGAAAACCGACTTTATCAAATTTAAGAGGAAAGATTTCATGAAGGTATAGGGAAATGAGAGAGTAGAGGCAGGGGTGAAGACCTATTTTACAAAAGATGGGACCAAGGAATTTAGATAAACATTAAGGCTAGATATAGGTTTGGGATATTTGCCAATTTTGACTCATGGAGGACATGAATATTTTGGATGATTAGTCGAGTGAAGGATTTAGGTGATGGGAACTTGACGGAGTTGGTGAAAACGTTTTAAAATTTGAGTGGAAAGATATCACAAGGACAATATGTTTTGGAAAAATTAATACAAATTAGCATGTGATAACAGATTCTATCTAAAACATCAACTTACTTTTCATGATTTGAGGACTAATGTGTCTTATGAACATTGGATTATTTTGTCTTATATTATGTTTTGTTTTGAATGCCTCTGACATGGTTCTTTGAGGGACATTTTGGGTTGTGCCTAGGATGTTGTGCCTTATTACAGGACTTTGACACATGTAATGAAGAGCAATGAGTCATCCAGTGACTCAACACCCTCAAACAATGGCTCTCACTTCCTTAGAACCTTGTACGATGGACATATGGGATTGGTTTTGAGTAGGTTGGTCATTATGCCACACACATGGGATGAAATCCCACAGGATGGGTAGAGAACCCCAAAGCATTTGTGCATAGAGGATGGAGGACGTTTCCTTTGGACACACCTTGACATCATCTTACGATGATTTTACACCATTCTTGCACCAGGATGTGGCCTTTGGAGGTTTATGATGTCAACTTCCTAGTTTTGATGTCACCCTTCTTGCTTTGACGTCATATTTGGAGGCTAGGGTTCGATGAATTCAAAGGTGCCTCAATGTAGCATGGGTGAGGAGACACCCCCTTGAGCATTGAAGACATGACATGTGGCCTTGGAAGGTCCAAAAACTTACCTTGGAGGCATGAAATCACCCTCCTAGGGCATGACATCACCATGCTAGGGTTTATTTCATGTATTTTTCATTTATGTACATTTTATAGGCAAATTAAAGGGGTCGACCCTCTTTTATTATGGAAAAATTTGTTGAAATTACTAAGACAATTGAGAGGGGGGGTGAATCAGTTGTTACTGTGCTTAAACAATTTTAAGTCTATTAAACCATTTTTAATCTTTCATCAAGTGACCATCAATATTATACATCATATGAACAACATAAATAATGA
>ML778788.1:829121-846750 GCA_009831015.1 Picea engelmannii
TTTCCTTCTAGGGAAAAAAACCCTAACATAATCTCTATCGTTAGATCTGTGACCTTATAATGAATGGTCCAGATTTACAATGAAATTACAATATACTTTTACAAGGCAATTTTTGCTTCGGGGGCTTCGCCCCCGAACCCCCATCGGGGGACGCTACCCCCGAACCCCTGCTGGGGTCCCAGTTGCCCCCAGACCCCCCAGCCGGGGGGATAGCCCCCCCAGACCCCGCAGAGGGGGTACCCCCCCTCTGCACTCCCCCGCGTGGAAGAGTGTACATACTTCTGGGGTGTAAATACTTCATGGGGTATAAACACGRCTGAAAGTAAACGACCTCTAAATCAGGAAGATAATCAGGCTCCACAACCAACAAATTGCATTATGAATTGTAATTATGTTTTATAGGCTGGTGAGCCAAGTTTATATAAGCTGGTGGGCTTATGTGTTATTAGGCCGGAGAGCCTAAGTGTTAAGGCCGGAAGCCTACTTTTGTATATGTAATCATGAAGAACATTAATAAGAATATAAACACCACTGCAGACCGACCATGATGAATGAGTGACGGGGGACTAAGCTTCCATAGAGTGGGTAAGGGATTGGGGGCTGGAAGGTTGGAAAGAGAGGCTAAGTGTTGAGCCTAGGGGATAAGCCTAGGGGCTTAAGTCCTTGGGAATAATATTTTAATATTATTCCAAAATCCATATGAAATATATGTTTTATCCTAAGTTCCTTGGAAGGACGAGTGACTTCCAAATGTGAAGGAACGAGCTTCATGGGTGACAAGTGTCAACCCAAGCACATGTAGTTAAAACTGTTGAGTTGAGCCATGATGGGGGTTCCTCCTCCATTCTACCATGGACTATCTGAACCGAAAATCCCGTATGAATTCTGCAAGAATACCCTAATGCAACTCCGGGAAAACAAAAAAAGGCATGTGTTGATTTCTGGAGGAGCCGATACACCCTCTGTCAAAACCATTGAGTCTGTGTTCGACCTCCCATTCTCCATCCTCCGTCTGAACTCATGGGTGTCCAGGATCGACCTCTGTTTCGGTGTTTGTTCAAGGGAATCCTTACCTGAACCGTTAAGTCTCTGCGTGGGATCTATGTACACCCTCATGCATCCCCGAAACTTGAGCCATGAGTCTGTCCTAGGACTGTTGTGGTCATGCAATGCTTGACTGCGTGTGGCTTGCAGACCATTGTATGTTCGTGTGGAGCCTCGTGGTTTCCCGACTGTGTTGGAAATCGATTTGAAGGAAACAGGTTGTCTGGCATGTGTGTAACACTCTCTCCAGGTGAGGGAGGTGGTTGCGGTTGAAGAGGCAGTCTGTCAGGCCTGTGAGCAACTCCCTCTAGGTGAGAGAGTTTGCTGGGAAGTGGTTTTCTCCCACAGAGAGTCCAACACCAGCTTCAGAGCTCTGAGAATTCCTGATCCGGCCTATTGCCGAGGCCCAGATAGGGAGGTGAAGCACCGATGGACTGTGCTTGTAAAGGTGTATACTCCTGGGTGGAACAGGCATGTGGGGAATGCGAGTCTGTTAGTAGTGGGCGTAAGAAGGCATCCTGGGAAGAATCCTTCCAGTTATTTTGTGTAGTTTTCCCTGTAACCTCAGCCTAGACTAGGATTCCTTGCCTTGGGTGGAGCTTAGTCCCAACTCGGGGGTGACCCACTGCTGAGAGTGATGAGCAACGTGGTCTAAGGCTAGGAGGTTCGTGGAAGCTCTGCACGTGGTTGGTGGAATTACGCCAGTGATAAAAGATAAGTGTTAATTTTGTACTTAATTTATAAGTATATGCATGAATGTGATGCTTATATGTAATATGTATTCTGTGTGTATATGAATTATTGTTAATTCCATGGATTATTTATGTTAGCAGTAATCTTGTGCTTACTCTGGGTTAAATGTGTTTAATTTGAATTAAATGCATGTTATTAATTAAGTATGAGAATGATGTTGTTCTACACCGTAGCATTTTGCCTGACCAAGTGGGATGTAACGACCCGAGGCGTTACATGAATAGATTAAAAAATATGGAGAGAGAATAATAGCAAGCTCCCAGGCCTCCTTTCAAGGGACAACCTAAAAATATCGATCAAGTATACATGCCTCAAAATGAACAAAGGGTTCCTAATAGTCTTGCTCCCTCAAATGTTGTAGATGAATCTCCTTGGTATTTTCAGTGTAGGGACACACATTGGGAGAATGAATGTTCAATAAACAATGGGGATCCTAATAAAGTGAACATTATGAATCGTATGTTCACTAAAGAAGCTTAGTTATGACACAAAAGTTTGAGGGTTGTGAAGAGCATTGTATTTTACTTGGAACCAACAAGAGACCAGTACGATATCTTATGGATTCAATTCCCATAAGAGGTATTTCAGTGGCTCGACCAACTTCAAGAAGCACAATAATTCAAATATTGAGTCAAGAGAAAATATAATTGGACCGCTGAGTGTTTAACAACTCTTCACCAGCTAGATCATCCAATTTCTAGAGATGTGGATTTCTGGGTACATACCACCTTGGAAGGTTATATCATATAATTTTCCGCTGAGAACCACCAATATTTTTCAAAAGCAGAAGGCATATTCAAAGAAGGAGCTCGAGGAAGACTGTTGTGGGAAATCCCCCTTTGGATTAAAAATTTTCTTTTGGAAGAGAGGATGGTACCCATTTTAGTTGAGATGGAAGTGTAAACTCCTACACATGAGGGGTGAGTGATTCAGGAAAGGGTTCATGGGATAGGTTGCAAACATTCTTGAGGTATAAGGGGTCATTGAGTGAAGAGTGCCAGAGATGAACAATCTTAGAGGAGGGATGATGTGATCGAAAAGAGGTGGTGAAAAAAAGGAGGAAATTGATGAAGAGGCCTGATCAATCACATAAGGAGATCGACTTCAAGGGTAGTTATATAAGGAGTTGTAGATATGTGGAAGGATGGCCAACCAATGGTTGCATGAGAGGTTTGGAGAGAGCGGTGAAATCTCTGGAGGAAGCATATGAGAGGAAGGAAAGAATAAGGATAGGTTCCACACATGAAGAAGAAGACTCAGCCAGAATCCCTAAAGAAGTTGTGGGAGAATTAGATCCTATGATGAAAGAAGATACTGAATCCTAGCACGAAATTGATATGGTACTGCATACTAATGTGACCCCCCAGGACAAGGAATTCCAATTTGGAGGAAAAGGAAACAAGCATGAATCACCCAGTCCCTCAACACTATCTACAAATCTGACAAACTCCATGTTAAATTATTTAGTAGTTTCTATGATTTCTAATCATTATAATCTGGAAAGTTCAAGTAGTAGTAGCGGAAGTGGGGTAAGTTCTTTAGTCATATCACAACTAGGACCCTCATGGTTCATTTTGATAGGCTATTCAAGTTCTCCTATGTAAAGTCAACATGCAAGATCTCTCACTTGATACCCATAGTTTGGGGTAAAGGGGATGAAGATGTTGAACAACACTGTTTTCTTTGTGAGGCCATCTGTAGGTCTCGTGGAACTCTAGATGCTAACAAACTAGTCAAGTTTTAGACCACCTTGAGAGGTCAACTTTAAAATGGTATATGAAATCCATTGAACCAGGGAATCCTCAAGGACATGCTTTCACTCTTACTAAGGTCAAATAGAGGTTCATAGTAAAATTACGCTTACCACAGTTAGAATAAAATGATCTCTATGATTCATGGGAGATCAAACAAAGAGATGGCGAGTCTACTCGGGAGCACAACCAAAGATTTAAGGATGCGATAGGGAAATTGACAAACCCCATCCACAAAGACCATCAACAAGAATGGTTTATACAAGGGCTTCTATCATTGACCCAGATACCATTAACCCAATAGAGGATAGCCACATTAGGGGAAGCCTTAGAAAAGGAGATGCAAATTGAAGCAATGATTGGATATCCAGGAAGCTTGCAGGCCATGAGACTAAATGAAGACACTAATATTGGGTAGCTATAAGGATTTTTTTTTGTGTTAATAGAATGGATTCAGGAATTGACCCTCCCTAGAGCAGGTTGATCACATGTATGGTGTACCGGCTACTACAATGAGGGTCATACAATGACACAATATCTTAGACTGAGGGGTGCAATATCCCCTCTACACCCAATGATTCCTTCACTAGTAGGATCATCAAGAGGGGTCATGCAAGTTGCTGCTACAACACCATTTCATGGCCCTGTGCAGTACCATGCTTTCCCAAATCATCAAGGAGGCAAGAGTGGGGAATATTGTGAAATATGTCGAAGCCATGGCCACTCCGCTTGGCACTGTCCAATCCTACAAAAGTATTCCCCTGTTTCGAATATGGAATACTACAAATTCTATGGGTCACCCATTCACACCACCAAACATTGTCATGACTTGGAATCTCTTGCAGACATAATGGATCAATCTGGATTTAGGGTCAAACAATTTCCTCAAGGGTTTAGAGTAGTTCATAGAGGTGGGGGAGGATCTAGAGGCAGATGGAATGGTAGGAGAGGACCAACTAGTTGTTACAATTTCAATGAATAAGGGCACCTCGCGAGGGACTGTACTCTTCTAAGAAGACAATGATGTGCATACTACAGAAATAACACCCATGCCAATGAGGACTGCCCATAAATGATTGTGAAATGGGAAGATCACATCAAGAAATGAGGTGCCAATTTAATAAAATCTGAGCCTTGGCCTATCACTAAAGAAAATGAGCCTAATATAAACATTATTACTCGAGGAGGAATAAGGAATGGTGCTGATCTTGAAAATCCCAATCAGAGTAAGATTCATAAAGAGGTATTGGTGAGTTCTAAGTATGATCCCATAAGGAAAAATGAGTTCTTCTAGAACACCATAGAAATGTTTCGACAGATGTATAAACCTTCCATATCGACAGTTGTAGAACCAAGTATTGAGCTTCAACCAAGAGTCGCGAACAATATGTTTGCTTCGAAGGACCTTCCAGCGGAATCACAAAAGACTATTGATCTATGGTTCCAATTTTTTTTTGATATTTTGGATGACGAACAACTCACTAAGAAGTTACAGAACATGCTTAAGGGGACTTTAGATGTTGATGGGAGCCCATAGGAGCCGATTGCTGCTAATATTCCAGAGAGACATACATGTAGAGTACAGAGGAAGAAGTAGAGATCTAGAAGATAATTTTGACTAAATTCCCTCATCAATGACTACGATATTAGAAATTTTATGTTATACTTGGGGTTTGACATCAACATACTACCAAATAAGACTTGGGAAGCCATGGGTAAGCCCAAGCTATTCTATTCACCTATTCGGTTGAGGATGGCCAATTAGTACTGTATCTACCTTGTTGGGAGGTTGCAAAATGTTGAAGTGGACTTACTAGACGTTAAAAAAATAGAAAAATATTAGAGAACACCCTGTGTATGATGGCACTTTAGATTTGGGAAGATTTCTCATGGACCTGGAAGATAAGGTTGCTCCAGAGCAAAGAATTGCAGTACTTGATATTGTGTTAAAATCATCTCCAGCTAGGTGGTGGGCCACTCATAAAGTACTTTGTCTCCCTGGGACAAAGTAAAGAATGCCATTCAATATCTTTTTATTTGACCATCATAGTTCAATTAGCCGAATAAGGATTAGAAGCCAAAGAGTCAGACCTCAACTTTGGAGGCATACAATTGGTCCTCTGATCCAAAGGATCATGTTGCACATTGTATTTAGGTATGGGAAGCTACGAAACTACCTTCTCCATTTTGGGTCATCAGTTTATTCATTCTTTGCAACAAATTCTAAATGCTTGGTATGTGCATGAGGATGCTCGATGACAAACTGCTTGCTAGGAAGTAATTCAAAACTAGTTTTGTTGAGACTTCTCATTCTCGGGTAAGTTTCCCGAATCACCTTAGCTCTACAACATATTAAGAAATTGTTGTTTACTGATGAGTTTAAACCTCTACATCCACCCATAGTCTATCTTGAACATGAATACCTACTTCATCATATCATTTATCCATCCCATGCACAAATTCTCTTGGCTTGTAGTAAAGTTGATAAAGACCCAGGAGATCCCGACGACCTAGAAGAACTCCAACATTTGACATTTAAGGAATCTAAAGGGACTAGGGATGTTAAGGACACTATTTTAGATGGTATTAGTAGTTCCTATACCAAAACCTTGAATTTGTGAAAAGTAAATATAAGAACTGAGGAGAATCCTAAGATGACATCCATTGGGGACTATTGGGATGAACAAACCATGACAGAGATACAAGATTTGTTGCGGGAGTATAAAGATCTATTCCCTACAAAATTTTCAGAGTTAAAAGGAATTAAAGGATATTTAGGGGAGATGAGGATCAATCTAAATACCAACTCAAAACCGATCAAACACAGGCCATATCAATTGAATCCTATAGTTAAAGAGAAAGTGAAAAAGGAAATTGATAGAATACTAGTAGCTGGGCTTATTTTTTTGGTGGATGAAGGTGAGTGGATCATTCCTATCGTCATACAAAGCAAGAAGGGTACGGATGATATCAGAGTCTGTGTGTATTACATGAATTTAAACTCAGCTTCCGTATATGACCCTTTTCCTACTCCATTTGGTGATGAAGTCTTGGATCAAGTAGTAAGAAACACAACTTATTATTTTACAGATGGGTTTTCTGGGTATGACCAGGTTAGAATTGCTGAGGAAGACAAGCAAATTACTACCTTCACTACCGAGTGGGGATCATTTTCCTATAATGTTATGCCTTTTGGGCTCAATAATTCCCCAAAGGTGTTCTCTCAGATAGTGATTGCAGTATTTCATGACTTCATTCAGAAGTTTCTCAAGGTATACTTGGATGATTGGACTATGTACAACTTACTACAGGAGCACATCGATCTATTACGACTGATGTTGGATCACTGCAGACAACTAAAAATTTCTCTTAATCTGAAAAGTGTATTTTTTGTGTAGCATTTGGGAATATTTTAGGACATACAGTTTGTAGGGAAGGAGTGCTGGTAGATCCTACGAAAGTTGCAGTAGTTCTCAATATGCCTCCCCCTACCACTGTCAAATAACTGCAAACTACCTTGGGCCATATTGGATACTATCACAATTTTATTAGGAGTTATGCAAGTATTAAAACATGTTTGGAACAACTACTAAAGAAGTCCAAATGGTTTCTTTGGACTCAAGACTATAATAAATTGTTTGACTTACTAAAAGAGAAGCTGAGTACTGCACCTATTTTAACTTATCCTAACTGGCAAATTGAATTTCATGTTGACATTGATGCCTCTACAATCATATTAGGTGTTATTATGGAACAACTATGGGAAGGAAATCTAGATCATCTTGTCTACTTTGCTAATAGAAATCTTTCCTAGGATGAGCACAACTACACTACAACTGAAAGGGAAGGTTTGACAATGGTTTATGCTTTACAAAAGTTTAGACATTGTTTGTTAGGAGGTCATTTTAAATTTTTTACTAATCACTCTACTTTGAAGTATCTGGTTAATAAACTTGTGTTAGAGGGTAGAATTTGTAGATGGTTTTTGTTGTTTCAGAAGTTTTATTTTGAGGTCATTGTCAATCCTGGAAAATTAAATGTGGGGCCAAATCATTTTCCTAGAATAGAGTCAGGAGAGAGTGGTGGAGTTGTAGATTATCAGCTCCCAGATGCATATATTTTCCACATTAAGGCTGTTCCTGATTACCTGTCGGACATTGCATTATTTCTAACTACTAGTACTATGCCGGAGGGATATTCCACAACTCAGAAGAGGCACCTAGTAGTTCGTGTGTCAAACTATCAACTAATTATTGTTCAACTATACAAATTAGGATTGGATAACATCTTGAGACACTATGTACTCAATCATGAAATACTTGATATTTTATGGGAACCTCATAGTGGAACTGTGAGAGGACATGTCCGCGGCAAGGCAAATTCCTGAAAGATATTACAAGTAGGAATATGGTGGCCTACAATGTTTAAAGATTCCAAGGACTATGCTCAGGCCTACGATGTTTGCTAGAAATTTGGTAAGTCATCTCGTCGTGATGAGTTACCTTTACACCTTATCCGATCACTGCAAGCCTTTGAAAAATGGGTTGTTGATTTAATCAGGTTCGATAAATCCCCCTGCAAAGAAATCCAAGGAAAGATAAATAATTACCATAACCGATTACTTGACCCAATGGGCCGAAGGAGAAGTTGTTTGGGATTTCTTTATAGATACAAAAACATGGTTTATTTTTGAGAATATAATTATCAGGTTTGGCTATCCTCAGAGCTTGACCAATGATCAAGGATCCCACTTTATCAGTGAGACTATGGCGGCCCTCATAAGAGAGTTTCCAATTCAGCATAATAAGAGCAGTCCATACCATCCCTAAGATAATGGGACAATGGAAGCATTCAACAAGATCTTGGATCTGGGGTTGACTAAATTCTGTTGCGAAAATTAAGATGACTGGGATGAGAGAGTTCTAGTTGTGTTATGGGATTACAAGACTATGAAAAGGTGATTAAATAGGTATACCTCATTTCAGTTGGTATATGGATGATAAGAGGTAGTCCCAACTGATTTTATAACTACGAGTCAATTCATTGCGCAAGCTACTAAGATGACAGATGATGACTCCATCACAACACGGGTTGAGGAGATAATAAACTTGAAGAAGCTATATTCTTAGTGTATTTTCATAATACAATAGAACAAGGCCGAAAAAAATCTTGGCATGACAGGCATATCAAAACTAAGTCATTCGTGTAAGGTGACTAAGTCCTATTATACGATAGTAAGTATCATAAACATCCCAGAAAGCTATAAATGCAATGGCTTGGTCCCTTCATAGTTGTGGAAATTAAGGAATCATGAGCTATTAGACTCACACAACTAGATGGTATTCTTCGTCTTCTCAAGGTGAATGGAACAGACCTAAATCCCTACATTCCTTCTCGGTAAGTGCAATTGTGAAACTCTCCTATACACAAGAGTGCATACAATAGGTAGGACAATTTGTTAGTTGTTGTCTTTCGGTTCCGTTAATAAATCAATGACATATCCAACTGTCACTTACCATAAAGTCTAGTTGTTATTGTTAAGTTGTCTAGCCCAGATATCACCTTTATGGTTGGGGAGGTCTAGATCAAATCCTTGCATATTTCGTGACTTTTGCATTCTAAATTTTTTTCATGTCATTGTCCCTCTGTTTGTTAAATGTCATTGGTACTTTTCTTCATTGTCCCGTCGATTGCTTGTTCGAGTCATTTAAGTGCCAACAATTATCATTATTTTCCCAGTTAACCTCTAGTGGGCTCATTAAATATTCTAGGTGATCTTTCTTATCACACTCTGCTCGGTAATCTTGCTCATCACTACCCAAATTATCTCATATATTTTTCCACTATTAGAAAAACAGGATTGCAGAGTAATAAAATAAAAAAAAATGCGAAAAATAAAACAAAGAAGATACACAATACAATAGAGACATAGATATACGTGGTTCACCCAATGTGGGCTACGTCCACCAGAGAAATTTCTAGGTCGTTCCTTCTTATTATCCATCAAAATGAAGGGATACAACCTACAACACACTCGTTGTAACTTCCTCTTCTTTCTCTCACAATCTCCTCTCTCAAAATACAATATTCATGATAATACACATTCACAATACAATTCCCTCATAAAATAGGGTTTCCTTATAGGGAAAACAAACCCTAAAATAACTTCTACTACCATATCTGTGAACTTATAATGAACGGTCCAGATTGACTATGAAATTACAATATTTTACAAGGAAATTTTTCCCAAATTTTCTCTTTGGGGGTGCTACCCCCGAATTCCCCACCATGGGGGGGATACAAAAGATGTCATCGCCCCCCCTGGAAAAATTTGTGGGGGGGAAATCCCCCCACACCCCCCCTTTAGGGAAAGGGGTCCAAGCACGACTGAAACAAACCTCTGAATTAGGAAGATAATCAAGATCCACAACCAACATCCTCATATGATCGTCTTGGCTGACGTTAATGCTGAATTTCCGCTGTGATGTATCTCTTATTGGTTCATAATGTTTTTACCCCCCCCGACGTTGCATATAAAACTTCCCTTTCTCGATTGCTCACCGATATTATGCTATAATTGTGTCTTGTGTATATTAAGTCCTGGAGTCCCCTGACCAATATGTGAGCACTCACCTTTGTCAACTAGTGCTATTTGTTTATTAACGCTGATCTCCTAAGATGGTTTGAAATACTGGTCGGAGAGCCCTTCCCAAAACTTTTATTCTGGAGGAATTTATTGATCTACACATTATAGTTCAGGGTGATCTCCAAGGAAAAGTAGAACATGCTTGACTGATCGACATTGATTTTACCGATGCTTCCTTGTTTCCACAAATGGATATTCTAGCCTTTATGGATTGTGTAACATTGTCAGATGGAAAGTTTCAATGGAAGTGGAAACTAGAGTACACACTGTTGCGAGATTCTACCTTGATGAATATTCATGACCTACTTGAATGTGGCACCACAGGTGAAGCTAACCAGTGCGCAAAATTCCTCATCATCCGCGTGCACAACAACACCTTATGGTTAGACCAGGCCCATCCCATCCATGTCAAGGACCTTCATAAGCTTACTGGTTTGTCCATGGAAGGTCAATACGACTTCCAAGGCTCTGGGAAGCATGACCGAAAAAAGGGTGAACTTAGCTTGTATGATAAATATGACACCAAACGTGGAGATTGACGAGCACATATTGCCCTGATCAACGATGAAAATGTATGCATGTCTTTTTATCTGATTTTTGGAAAAGTAATGAAAAATTATACAAAAGGCCAGTGTACACCTGATGCAATCGAAGTAGCAGAGTTCACCAAGAATGGTGCACTAATGAATTGATGAAAACACTTGCTTATAGAACCATTGCAAACTTGCGCGAATGGGCATGAAAATACTGGGTACTTCATTTATGGATACTTATTGGTAGCATTGGCTATGTGGAAGTTGCAACCACCAAAGGGTTGTAGCATCTCCCATTCTACAGAAGGTTAGATCACTAAAATTTTTGACCCATGGAATATTCGCATGACTAGCAACAACTCAACAACTCACACCACAACCTTTCTGCAGTGGCATAATAAACTCATTGTCGTGACACAAAGGCCATGAATCCAACATGCGTTGTTAAATAGACACACTGATAACATTTGGTTCATGATAAGTCGTGACCATACTTTCATGAGACCTCTCGCAGTTGGTATGCCACTCTTCCATATGACCCCTATGCAATTTTATCTCTATGAGGTTGTGTTCGAAAAGGATTTCATCACATGGTTGGGCGTCATTGTGGAAAAGAAGCGGCCAGGTACCTCTTACATGATGCCTGCCATGGCACAAAGGTCTGCTCCTATGCATCCACCTAATGCAAGTACTAGATTAGAAAATCAAGACATGACACCTTCCATCTTAGAGGAAGGGGAAGATGAGGGTGAATAGGAAGCGCTACCTGGAAGGACTCTACGGATTCCATTTTCTTCAATTACGAACGACGCTACCATTTCAGGCAAGAAATTCTGTGAAGTCTTGTCTACTGAAGAAGTAGTGTATTGGCTGTCCATCCAAGTCTGTGGACGACACCACCATAATTGACACCATGCCTCTGTCATCCATTCCACCCCCCACCCACACCATTCCGACCCCATCTCACTCTACTACCCCAATTCCCTCCAAAATCCAAGTTATACACATAATTTATGACCCCCCAAATCTATTGAAATATACCCCCATCACGTAAGAAGTCACCACTCGACAACCTAGTGTCCATATATTCCCTTACTGTCCATTTCTCCATAGGTTCCATAGGTCCAATTCCCCTTCGATGCACAACCGAAAAATTCCTTCAATTCACTGCTATAGACAGGGCTAGGGATACAATTTTCGATGGATCAGGATCCTCCACTGGACCAACTGGATACCCAAGATGACATGCAATATGTGCACAACACAAGCTTGGTTAAGGATCAAATTGCACCTATGTTACATGATCCTCAACAATGCCGAGATATCCTGGAACTCTCATTAGAACAAACAACTGTAGTTGTGACACTTCCGCAAGAGGTACAAGACCAACTTCCAAAAATCCTCAAAGATTTCTCCCCTAGTCCAGATGGCACTGCCACTTCTATATTTTTAGAATAGTTTATAGGAAGTGGTCAACCGCTTGCCTCCAGGTTTCCTTTGGACCCATATTTTACCAGTGGGGATCTTTCCACTTGGGCCACCCCACAGATTGTCTAGCTCATACGAGCCTTGACTGACAAACTAGAGAATGAGATCACTATAGTTGAGAAGGCTAATGATGAGCTCACACAATAGGCACAACAAATGTGCAAGGTTGTCACTGAAGCCTTGTCAGTTGCGAAATATGAGAATGTCTTGCGTGTGCAGGATGAATCCTTAGTTGCAACCTTCTCAAACAAACTTGTCCAAGTTTGGCCTACTTTTAGATAGTTGGTGCCCGATTTTACTGAAGATATCACTCTAGTTGCACCTCCACAATGAGTTGAGCTCATTGCTAGTGCATGGTCCCAAATGGATGCCAAGACTGATACCCTACAACAAGAGTTAGCTACAATAAAATTAAAATAAAAGGAATAGGCTGAAGCAATGATGCAGTGGATTACTTAGGCAGTTGTGGAAGGAAATAATGTCATATCCTCACTTCATGCCTGGGTTGAGGAATGTTGTCGGCTCTTCAATATGGTAACAGACTGGGTTGTCTTACTAGATTAACATAGTAATCTCGTTGAAGAGTTGTGCACTAGGCTTAACATAATGCATGCAGAATCCGAAACCATTATTGATCCTGTTGAGCAGGCAGATAATTTTACCGAAATACAGGCTGAGGATGAAAGGTGGGATGCCATGGATGAAGCTAACAGAGCCACGAAGCTAGAGCTTCACAAATTTAGGCCTACAGTACAAGATGAATACATTTATATGCACTAGCTTCACTATATTGCTGACACAAAGTGGAATAATTTGTTGGCTACAAATCCAGAGGCACCATATGTTACTGCCACTCAAGAATTGGTTGCAGGAGCCTCAATTTTGGTGAGGAAATGGAAAAACTGGGTTGATCATTATGACCAGTTTCACGTGTAGGATCTCACTAGTGTACCTGAGTTGGGCCCTCCATTTTCAGAAGTTCAGGGGAATGATCCAGTAGGTTAACTTGGGACGAGTGAAAGATTGTGGTCGGGGCCTGTTGGGCCCTCCGTGTTTGAAGAGAACCTGATTTTTCGCAAAGTTCAAAGTTTTACGGGAAAGTGCAATAGCATAGAAAAATAATAGAAGTAGTGTGAAGTAGCTATGTCGAGCGGAAAGCTAACTGCAAGCACGTTAGTGGTGAAAATATATACAAGCTAGATGAGTAAGCAGAAAGAGACAGAACCTTCGAGCACATGCAAAGAGAAAGTGGGAAAGTAGCGAAAGCATAATCAAGAAAGGATAACAATGGAATCAAGAAGAATCCATGAAAACCATACAAATTGGGAACTATGTAATGGGAAAGGGTTGGCTATCGTCATATTATTCTGTAGAGTTGGTTGGCCATTTTCATTATTTTGTTCATTGTTAGTATTCTAGTTAATGTGAATTTCATTAGTTTTGTCATGGGTTGTATCGATGTTACTGGTATTATGACTATCATAGAGTGTATCTACCAAGAATCATTGTACTCTATAATGGGTGTATGTTAATAGTATCTTCTATGTAAATCAAGGCAAGAGAATTGTACTAGATGCAAACCAGTATTGAGACAAATATAATAAACAAGGAAACTATTTTCAGCCCTAAAACTTTGGTTATGATGTGTGTGATTCAATGATTTCTCCATTGCACAATTATTTTTGTACTATGGTTGTTAATTAGTCATTATTTACACATGTATTTCAATGTATGGGATTATATTTACGCTACGCAACACCGTTTATTATATGTTTATACTGGTGTAGAATCTCAATCATATAATACTTTCACATTCGAGTATGGATCTGCATTGGGTTGCGTTAGATCTGATAATGCGTCCTCTCTAACTCAATTTATCACACATAATTCTTGGCCGCACTTCGGGTGAGACCTCCTTCCCTCACGAAAGGTTGAATATGTCAACACTATTAGACTACATCGATATATTTGTTGGAAACATCTGATAATCCCAATATCTAATTTTGTGCCAACAAGGAGCCCCTGATTTGTGAAAAGGTCCATTGTGAAATGTAGAGGTCGCTGGAAGAGTCTCGTGCTTGTGAAGAATTACAATGCATGATGCATAGGTCATTGGAGGAAGATCACATGCACAAAGAAACACAACGTGAATGTAGAGTTCATTAGAAGAAGTGTGCAAACAATAGGATATGCAACGCACTGAACAAAGAGAGATTGAGGAACATGTGCATGAGCGGTTGTAACACATGGCATGCAAAGAAGCATTGCGTGACTTGGGTCACAAGACATATATTGAAGATCAATTAAGTAAGTTCTTACATTGTTGTTTGAGATTGTTAAATGATGCTCATGCTGTGAGGAAGTTGACACAGATGTTAGCGACTTGCATGGGGGAACAAGGGACGAAGAAGGATATTGTTATAAAAACAGGATCGTGGAACAATAAAATAAAAAAAATGCAGGAATAAAACACATAAGATACACAATAAAATAGAGACATAGATATACGTGGTTCACCCAGTGTAGGCTATGTCCACCAGATAAATTTCCAGGTCCTTCCCTTTTATTATCCAACAAAATGAAGGGATACAACCTACAACACACCTGCTATAACTTCCTCTTCTTTTTCTCACAATCTCCTCTCTCAGAATATAATATTTGCAATGATACACAACGACAATACAATTCCCTCATAAAAGAGGGTTTCCTTCTAGGGAAAAAAACCCTAACATAACTTTTACCGTTAGATCTGCGACCTTATAATGAATGGTCGAGATTTACAACGAAATTACAATATACATTTACAAGGAAATTTTTTCTTTGGGGGATTTTCCCCCAAACCCCCGTTGGCCTCGGACCCTGTAGGGGGGGAAATCCCCCTACGTGGAGGGATGTACAGTCTTCATGGGTATAAACACAGCTGAAAAAAAATACCTCTGAATCAAGAAGATAATCAGGCTCCACAACTAATAACTATATCATTCCCTCTACTAGAAAGGGACATGTACGAGGTCAGTAAGCATAAGCACACATGTAGAGAGTTCAAGATGATAGTTGAACTCGATAGTTATGAAATGGAGGGGGTCATGTTGGATCTGGGTTTTGACGTGAACATCGTGCCTAAGAAGTCCTGGGAATTGATGGGTAAACCAATTTTTTTTTGGTTTCCCATCCAACTACGGTTGGAAAATCAGTACATAATCTACTCCATAGGCTGATTGGAGCAAGTTAAGGTGAACATAGAAGGGGTGAAGACGAAGGATTATTTTGAAGTCATAGAAATTATTGATGATTTTGATCCCAACCCTACATACTTGGAATTGATTGGGAGTTCGACAACAATGCAGTGTTGAACTTGAAGAAGAGGCAGTTGTTGTTTGAAAATGACACCCAATGCGTGATCACACCTCTAGATCCTAATGAAGGGGATAGATACAATGATTCGGTGGATGAGGATGCATGAAGTTATGTCATTGAGAATATTTATAAGATCACGAGGTGTAGGGAAGATTATATCAATCCCACTGTAGATGGATAACTAAATTGGTGGAGTGTGAAATCTTATGATACTAATTCCCAAGATGCCACGGAAAGGTGGTAGAACAAGCTATACGAGGTCTCTACTTGAAGATGTGCCAAGATAACTAAAGCAATGCATTGGATCAGATTTGAGTTAAGCGATGCCTCACAATTTAATGGAACATGGCTGGTAGTGGCAATCCTAGCATATATGGAGAGGATTGTAGCAACATAACGAAGGATTAATGCCACGGATTCCATGGAACAAGGGAAAACTACGTGGTGGTGGGCGACACATCATGAAAATATTTAGGACTGAGTGCAGGTGGATGAGTTGATAAAATTTATGTTCCATCCCATCTTGGAATTCGAATTGGCCAATCGGTACAAGGGTATTGAAGATCCCTAGGAACATATTTACTTTGTGAACAATGCTAGAATTCCAAGAATATTCCTTGAATGCAATGGGTCCATCAATTCATTCATACTATGGATATGGTTCCAAGGAGCTGGTATATTCATGAGGAGCCTAGGAGGCAAATGGTAGATTGGATCCATGTAAGTTCACAATTTTTCTCAACATTTCATTTCATGGCTGAAGATCTAGCTAAAAGGGATTCACTCTCTCAGATTAAGAACTTTATATTTCATTGTCATCCAAAGGACGCGACCCCAAAGGTGGTCTACTAGTACTATCGACCAGTGGAAAATTTAAAAGAGGTCGCCCATTGCTAGAAGGTCTAGGTGGATGACATTGATGACGATGATCCTCGAGGTATATAGATCAAGGAATCCAAAGGAGAGTGTGATCCAGGTGGATCTTTGTGGTGATCCACCTTTTCCACTGAATCGACATTTCAAGCCTATGGTTTTGATAAACCATGATATTCACCCTTTTTATGGGGAATATAATGTAATGCCATATTCATTTTTCAATTACAGACATCATGTAATGATTTCCTAGTGGTCTTATGTACATGTTTATAACATAGTGTTAATGCACCACCAGATCCCATTAGAAATCTGTAGTTAAGCACACTCGGGCTAGAGTAGTACCAGGATGGGTGACCACCTGGGAAGTCTTAGTGTTTTACATGCCTATGGAATTTTATAAACATTAGACTAATTTGTCCCACATGCATCATGGAAATTCTTCTTCTCTCACTCTCTCATATATAATTGAGGTGAAGGAGGCCCTTTAAGCATGCAATGGAGTGTGATGCAAAGATTTTTGCAAATGAAGCATAACCAACATCTCTTTTCAGAGATAATCTACCCCATTCCGCCAGTTTGTGTTCTACAATGTTTTTCTATCTTATTCATTAATAGAAGTTGGGTTTCACTATATTTCTGTGTTCTTTTTTATATTTTTGTTTTTGTCTTGTTTCGTTCTTAGCATACTCTAGATCAGAGTGTGTAGTTGAGGGAAAAGTGCTGGAGATGATTGTTCCAGATTATGGTGGCCCGATTAAGACAAATAAATGTAATATTTCCACTAAGGAAAAGCCCAAAATTTCCATCATTGGAGATTATTGGGATAAGGAGACCACCACTCAAGTTGTTGACTTACTCAAGGAATATGAGGACTTGTTTCTATGTAGCTTCTCAGAAATGAAGGGAATTGTAGGATCATCGGGGCTATGAAAATTCAGCTCGAGTTAGATTCCAAACCGATCAAGAGGATGCCTTATTGATCAAATCCAAAATCTAAAGAAAAGGTGTACAGAGAGATGGATCAAATGCTGGATTATGGAATATGTTAAGAACCAAACATCAATATAGCATAGAAAAACCTCAGGAAAAGTACTCAACGCCTTGAAAAAGAGATAATTTCAGATAATAAGCCTCTTCGAGGGGGCAACCTCCTTTTACCCCACTTAAATGTTCAAGTACAA
>ML778788.1:851794-871325 GCA_009831015.1 Picea engelmannii
AATGAAAATGTCTCCTTGGTATATATAGGAGACTAGGAGGTATAATTACAACTAATGGCCTAAAGCTGACATAAATAAAATAACATTACTAATCTAATATGCCCCAATTAAGGGGTAATGGGCCAATATTAGGGCTTAACAGAATCATTGTTCATATAGAGGAGTTATATTGGATTAGTCCCTTGGTTGCGCAACCTAAGAAAACTGATGATATTTGAATTTGTGTAGATCTGAGAAGCCTCAATGCAACCTCTATGCATGATCCTTTCCCTACCCATTTCACCGATGAGGTGCTGGAGAATGTGGGAGCACAGGAAGCCTACATGTTTATAGATGGTTTTTTGGGGTATCATCAGGTTAGGATCATAGAAGAGGATCAAGCCAAAACCACCTTTATGATGGAGTGGGGTTATTTTGATTATACAATGATGCCATTTGGACTAAAAAATGCACCTGCATTTGTTTCCAGGATTGTGGTCGCAACCTTCAAGGAGTTTATCCACAAGTTTATTGAAGTTTATTTGGATGACTGGAAATTATTCAACTTGTTAAAAGAGCACATGCAATCCCTTCACTTGATGTTGGATCGATGCCACCAACTCCAGATCTCACTGAATTTGTAGAAGTGAATATTTTTTACACCTTTTGGCACACTATTGGGGCACATAGTTTGCAAAGATGGATTGCTATTCGATCAAGTTAATATTTTCGCCATATTGGATATGGTGCCCCCCACTTTGATTTCTCTACTATGTGCGACATTGGGTCATACATGATATTATCGATGGTTCATTCAAAATTATTTGAAGATTTCAACCCCTCTGGAGAAGTTACTACGCAAGGATACAAAGTACATTTCGCCACAGAAATGCCAGTAAGCCCTTGATACTCTAGAACATAAACTAGTCACTGTATCAATTCTGTTTTTTTCCAACTGGTCTAAGCTCTTTTATGTTCATGTAGATGGTTCATCCATTGTATTGAGAGTATTTCTTGCACATTTGAGTGAAGGAAATATTGATCATCCAGTGTACTTTTGTAGTTGCAAGTTGCCTGATGCTGAGAATAATTATACAACAATCGAGTGTGAGGGCCTCTCCATGGTATATGCTTTGCAGAAGTTTCACCACTATTTTTGGGGAAAACCCCTTTAAGTTCTTCACTTACCTCTCCATGCTCAAGTATTTGGTCAACAATACAGTGTTAGAGGGAATAATATTCCACTAGTTTCATCTCTTCCAGGAGTTTGAGTTTGAGGTTGTTGTCAAGCTAGGCACGTACAATGTTGTGCCATATCATCTGTCCTGGATTGAGTCTGGTGAAACTAGTCAGAGTCTCGATGATGAATTCGCTGATGTACAACTCTTCCACGTTGAAATAGTTCTTGATCAATTATCCGAGTTTGTTGAGTTTCTCACGTTAAAACATGCCCCATCCAGATACACTTCGATCCAACATTGTCAACTAGTGAACGATAGTGAAGACTATTAATTAATTTCTGTCCAACTGTATAAATTGGGTACATATGACATTTTACATAGCTGTGCCTTAGAAAATGAATGAAACCCCATTTTGTATGAAGCACATGAAGGTATTGCAGGAGGACACAATGTAGGGAAGGAAACCACGTGAAAAATTATGTGCATAGGAATTTGGTGACCCTCAGTCTTTGCCGATGACAAGGAGTATTGTAAACATTATGATGTATCCCAATGGATTGGAAAGCCTCACCGAAGAGATGAAATCCCTCTATTTCTAGTAATAGAATTGGAATCGTTTGAAAAATGGGAAATTGATTTTGTGGGACTGATCAATCCTCCTGTGTGCAGACGGGTGTGCGCTATATTATTACTACCACTGAATATCTAATGAGATGGGTCGAAGCCATGCTGGTTAAGGATTGTACAACATAAACATCGGTTGGATTAATTTTTGAGAATGTGATTACCAGATTTGACTATCCAAAGGTTCTTATGAGCGATCATGGATACCATTTTCAGAATGAGATCATTCGGGAACTCACTTAGGACTTCATGATCCATCACTAGAAAAACACTTCCTATCATCCTCAAGAAAATGGTACGGTTGAAGATTTCAATAAAATTTTAGAACATGCATTAACCAAATTTTGTAATGTGCAGTGTGACGATTGGGACTAGAGGATCCACGCAGTATTATGGGCATATCAAATGACTTTCAAGAGGCTGGAGAAGAGCGCACCATTTAGATTGGTCTATGGTAAAGAAAAAGTCATCCTGCTAGAAGTTTTTGTTCCTAGCCTATGCATTTCTCTAGAGAATCAGATGACATATGGACAATCCCTTCAACAACAATTAAATGAACTCATGGACCTAGAGGAGGACCGTCTAATGGCAGGATTCAACCAGATGGTCGAAAAACAAATATATAAATTATGGCATGATCACAACATCCACCATAAAATACTCTAGCTTGGATATTTGGTCTTGTTATATGATAGAAAATATTTACAACACCCTAGCAAGGTACATATGCATTGGTTGGGTCCTTTCTTCCTAGTATACATCAACAAAGCCAGTGCCGCCAAGATGGCTACATTACAGGGTTAGTCGTTCAAGGGAATTATTAATGGAGGTAGGTTGAAGGTGTACTAAGCCTCAAACATGTCACCTATCACGTAGCTCCCTTTCTTATCCCTGGATTTATGTAGAGTAGGGATAACGTAGTATATACAATAGGTATAAGAGTACACTCCCATCACATAGGTGCATTAGATAGATTGACAATTTTTCATATTCTCAAGATGCCCATTTTAGGTTGAAGGTATGGCCTTCGTACAAGATAGTGGCTTGGGAAAGGGATTCACACAAGACTAGACTGAGCTACCTTGCATTGCATCACATTGAAGGATCAATCAATCTAATTTGGATAGATCACCCATAGCCTTGGCACATAAGTAGTAATGATGCCACATTAGAAAAGGCACATCACCAATACAACATATCTGAACCATTATATCCTCACCTGTGGGGCTTTTCCGGGACTCTATATGTTTTCTCCGATCAATCTCATTGACTGATTATTTGTCTCATTCCAACTACCACCTATGACGTTTTCCACTCTGTATACATCCATTTCCATCCATGTAGTTGGTGGAGAAACTCTCCATGTCCCATTCTCTCTGACCACCGCTCATCGCCTACATCCCTATGGTCTCCACACTCACTATTATCTTTCCACTTTCCACTAGTCTTACCATCCCTTGATTTAGGCCCCATATCATGGCCCAACCTCATAGACATTTTGGGATGTGCAATTCCTAGTTCAACCAAGAAACCCGACAACCCACAGTCCAATTTTTAGGCAGATTGACACTTCGTCATCAACTGCTAGGTAGAGGTCCCACCCTATTATTCTACAGAAAGACACTGGATTGGTCCACAAATTTCCTTGAATTTTTCTTTGAAGCTGCGATAGTCCACCCTCTCTCTAGGCCCAAAGTTGTTTGCATGTTGCCATGGATAATCACCTTTGCTAAAGTAGAGTGTACAAGGGTGCGAGCTCTTCATTCCACTGGGCTAGGAGGCCCTTGTTTTCCATGATGTATTTATAGAACAAAAATACAAGTAAAGGATGATTCTCTCTCTCAATGCAACTCTTCCTCAGGATCTACTTAGTGTAGATCCATGAGTAACTCAGAAACGTTCTGGCAATATCGCTTTGTTCAGTTAGGGGGTCGGTGTCTAGGTGATGTGATTTAAATAGATCCCTCATTCATCACCATAGATACCATTGAAGGAAAATAATTCGAGCATCTATCTAAATGAAGTCCACATCCATCAATTACCTTGGGGATTGCTCGACTCATTCCAAGACCTATGTCGAGTTGCAACTACAACCTGGACATATGATTTGATCTTACTCAAACCTAGATGCAACCATAGTTTGGTTTGATGCTTTGGTTTGTTAATGATGATTTGATCTTACTCAGTTCTTGCAATAGTTCTTCCTTGAGGTAGTTAGATCGAGGATGATGCAAGTAATAGTGGTGGGGGCCTATGTCACCCAAAGTTTTGGGTAAATATCGCGTGCACGCACAAATGAAGTTGTGCACGCTTATTCCAATTTTGTGCATGCTCAAGCAACTGCATGAGGGGTAAAAAGAGGCATGCGTGCTAGATAAAGTTTTGTTAAATGCACACCAATTCGAGTTTTTCCAATGTGCACCGGTCTAAGTTTTTTGATGCATGCCAGAAATCAATATGACAATACATGCATGCCATAATCAAGAAAATAATCTTCAAGAAATATTCTTGAATGATTACTACAGATAGAACAAGGGATCTTGGAGCAACAAGAAGATGAGTTGGAAAGGTAGTTGATATTTCTACGATTCTAAAGAGGCGATGTGCAATGCATGCAGATGACAAAAGCGTGTGGGATTCGCTGTTAGCTGAGCAAGTGGAGTAGAACTCAAAGTGCCAGAGAAGAGAAGGATACAAAATGAACCAATGACAACATAAATAGAGTTATCTAGTCAGTCAGTTAGTTGGTTGATTAGTTAGCTAGCTTGTTGGTCAGTGGGTTGTTGTTGTATGGGTGTTGTTGAGCTCACTCTGAGCATATATTTTGTAATGTCCCTGGTTGTAAGTATGAGTCTCTCACACTTACATAGTCTAGACAAAGCACATGGTTTGATGTAATGTATCAATGAAGAATTGCATAAGAGACAAAGACTCTATTGTTTTCAATGTATGAACTAATTAATGTATGTTTATGGTGACATAATGAGGATAAGAAATATGCAATAATTCTGGTCTCATGGTGTGTCACTTATTTTTCAATGGAATGTGTGTATTGTTGTTTCTTACTGTTATTTGTTAAGTAGTGTTCAATGGATTGTCTGAATTCCCACCTAGATGAAATTTTTTCCAATTATTCCTTCATCATTACCAACAAAATTCCATATGGTCTCTATGATCCTCATGGCGCCTCGAGTGAGACCCTATTCAGTCTTTGACTGAGGATTGATATGCCAATGCCTTGGGGTTTTTGTCGGTCAAACTTTGGATGAAACCCGGGTCTTAATCCCCCCAAAATTATGAAGGATGCGAACACGATTGAATGAACCAACATCCAGATAGTTGTTAAGAAGAAACAAGGTTAGACAACACATGCATGCAGACACATAACTAGATTAGTCTAAATCATTCATTTACATACATAATAAACTCGTCATCTCAGGATAAACATAAGAAAGAATAAGCAAAGTTGTAATAATAATTTCTATTTGCATAAGAGCATTCTATAAGAAAAAAAACATTCTTACAACGCATGTAAACAACACATAGTTTTGCTGATTACAACAAATGACCATCTACAAGAGTTCTTCTCTCTGAAAAAATTGCCTCGGAGGGATTCTCAATATTAATTCTCAAAATAGTTTTCGATTGTACAATTCTTGAAGAGTCCCTGCAAAATGGATCTCTTCCTTTACTTATAGAAATTATAGTAACTATTGAAAGTGTCTTCTTGAATTCTGCAAGAAGAAATTACAAAAAATCTTGAGCTTCCCCTTTCAAATTGATGTTGACAAGTGTTAGCATGAAATGAAGTTGAGGGTGGTTGGTAAAATACAAAATAGGAAACAATTGTGAGAAAATTTAGAATTTCTATTTTATCTTATTCATGCGTCCTTGCCCCTCAGTTATCCTGCCCAAACTTGGTATTATCCTTCGATTGATATGACTATACGATACAATAGATATTCGAGGGAAACTTCATGGGAGGATGAGTTTTCAGTGAGATTATTCATGTCCCTCGCCGGGGTGGCGATGAATGCTTGGATCATAGCTTTAACTTTGGCCGGTTGGATGAGGTATTCCTCCATCAACTCAATTGTTACCTTCGTAGATGCTTCAACTCTCTCCTGTCTCTGATTTATACTTTGCTGGATTTTTTTGTGGAGTTGCTCCATTGTAATGGTTTTTTATAGCTCCTCGATGGGAGGGAGGAAACCCTTATGTGTCAAGACATGTGCATCTTTGTGGAGTTGCACACAATTTGCAAGCAATCTTCTTGTTTCCTTTTTTTTCTCTTCCTAGTTTGCTGGCATCGATCAAGGGAAGCATAGTCAATTCTCCTTTCTCCTTCTATTGCACAGTGCAAATTGACTAGAGAATCAAGATTTTCAGTGATCCACCTGTTCATATTATTTAGGCCTTCTCGAATGGTAGTGAACTTGATGTTATTAGTTTTCACACAACCATATTGGTCCATTATGACGATTTCCAGCTACTGGAAGACATGAATATGAGAATACATATATGTAATAGCCTCCTCAAGATATGTCCTTAGATTTTTAGCACATGCTTTGAATTCTCTTAGAATACCCTTGTCTTTCATTGCCTGCCTGAGTTGTTATTCTAGCTCTCTAATATTGACATCCTTTTCTTTGTTTTTACGGAACAAATTCTTGAGGTTCTTCTCTATTGATGTGGTGAAGGAAGTGCCAACAAATACTATGGAAAGTAGGTCTTTGCTAACATCCTTTGTGTTAGCACATGAAATTTTCAAGAGTAAAACATTATGACCTTATTCCATGTAAGAGTCTTGGTGTCATGATAATGTTCATCATCATGAAATAAATAGGGATCAACATTGGTATCCTAAACCCTGGCCATTTTCAAGTTTTTTATACCAAAGGTGAAATTTAAAGTTTCCTCTTGCAATAGTAACCTTATCCACTATATTATTGTGCACTGCAAACTGTGCGCTGCAAACCCTCTATTTTCTGATAATCAAACCCTTTTCAGTTGAGTTTCGTCTAGGGTTGAGGTTTTAACCAATCAACTCATATGTTTCTCCTCAAACGTGGAAAATCTTGCAAGTATTTCATAAAAATCTAGTTCAATTCGTGCTGCAAACTGGCGTTGCGAATTTAACCAGCGTGCTACAAACTCTTTGTTTTAAACTAAGCTGCTTAAATTTCTTCTTATCTGTAGTTTTCATCCAAGTTGGATTTATGTTTTTCTTTTCTCACCTCCTACTTGCATCATGTTCATCCTCAAGCTATTGTTGTGCATATGATTATAACTAAAGTAATGATTTTGGGTCTTGAGCTGAGGTTACCATATTCATATGATTTCTCCAAGGTTACTTCATGTTCCAAGAAGTTTGTAGCAGGTTCTAGAAGGATTTCCCATCTTGTTGTGCAAGTTTTAAAAGTAAAAATAAATTTTAAATGTAAAAAGGCACCTACATGAAAGTTCGCAATGCATGTTGTCAAAGGCATCGCGAGCTGGTAATTTGGGACAGTTTGTAGCAAATTAGTACATAACAAATAAAATTTTTCATCATAACTTCATGGGAGGCTGAGTTTTCAGTGAGATTATTCATGTCCCTCGCCAGGGTGGCCATAAAAGGAACCGTAGCAATGCATTTTTTTCTCTCACGCATGACCTTTTTCAAGTTGTGGTAACTTACTCTACGTTTCTTGCCCAAGTGCACGATGAGCTGATGGCAATTGGGATGAATTTTACTCTGACTCAGGTTTTGATAACCTAGTCCACATTTTTTGTTTAAGGCCTGTATGGCCTCATCACAACTGGGACAAATTTGACGCATAAATTTTTTCAAGTTGTGATAACTTACTCTACGTTTTTTTGTTTAAGCCTTGTATAGCCTCATCACAACTGTGATGAATTTCACGCATGGTTCTTTTCTTCAAGCCCTGTATGGCCATATCACAACTGGGAGGAGTTTCATGGATATGCATGTCACGCGTATACAAATTCGATGCAGTTTGGGTGGCATGGACATTCAACCCCGAACCACCGATATGTCCAAGCAAAGGTTCATAATGGATATGTGTTGTATATGTTTTCAACGAGAGGATGTCAATTGTTCGATCATAATTTGAATAAGTAGAACATGAATGGACAATGCCATCTGGCAAGGCCGATCAGACCTGGATATTCACTCTAAATATCATAGACAACCATTGCAAACAAAATCCACAACCCTCCACATTCCCTTTTTTCATATGGAAACGCCATGTTTACAAAGTATTCCTGCCAACTTCCAACTGCCGGCATATTTTCTAGGAGATATGGCCAAAGGTGCTGATGCAAGCACCTAAAATCCTGTTTGATGCTGCCTATAATTGCATTGCAAAAGGACTGTACAGTGTAAAGCTGCAACAACTGCACATCAAAATCCACTTCTACCAAACAACAAATTGCATTGAACAAACTATCTTCGCATCTAGACACAACATTTGTTGCTAGCTGTAAACCATGGCAATCTATGCGATGCATAATCCGTTTCCACTGCAATTCAAGGTCTTTGCAAATGAGGGACAAGTAAATATGAGGTCCTTCAACATTGCATATGTACATTTTTCTATACAATAGTGGTTCATAATGACCACTGACAGCATTGGCATCATGGAACGAGATGCAATATGGGCTGTCAGATGCAGTTTTGTTGAATAGTAGATATCTTGTTTTTCTTGTCAATGACCATATTCCAACTGATATATTGAGTCAGTTAGAAATCCACCGTATACAAAATGTATCTCCCCAAAGCCCCCTCTCATGTGCAGGCAGAACTGGAGATGCAGACAACCGCATCTTTGAAAAATACGTAGCAACATCATGTATTCCATGCAACGGCTGAAGAAAATCAGATTCCAGTTCGTATTCATAGGACCCCAATGCCTTAGCGTCGCTATTTTTTAAACAACCCAAGAAATAATCTAGCAATCCATTGCAAAAATCAATCGACGAATACCGGAAATGCAGTAGAACCTGAAATGTATCGAAAAGGAAATGCTCTACAGTATACGAGAATGCATCCAATATAAAAAGACCATTGCTATGAAAAACCACGTCAATGTTGTCATGTACAATGGACTGTGTATCTATTTCATATGATTCAACATCTATTACTTCTTTCATCTTTTGAACTGTGATTTTGAAGCTGTTTGTTAGATACTTTCAGTTTGCAAGAAAACAAAGAAAAAGGGGAACAAAAAAAAGTGGCAAAAAAAAAGGGCAAGCAAAATAGGATAACTACAAGCGCGGAACTGGAAACCAATCCCCGTATGTATCTTTCAACCTTCTTCTTCTCAACTTCAATCCCCCCTAGTCCCCATAGCAGATGACAATAAAACAAACCCACACTGGAAAGTGAACCAAACAAAAGAAACAACGCAAATAAATAACACCATGAATTTACTCAGCAGAAAGACAACAGGTGGACGCAGTTTTCCGACCCACAGAATAAAAGCATTCTCTGCGTTTACACCTCGACAGATGGTAAACCCCTCTGCATTGGAATTTTCAAAATAGCTATGGATGCGACAATCAACATATGAAGACGCATGGTTTCCAGGAACACAAATTAAGAGCACAGACAAAGATAGCCTGCAACAAAATTTGGAGGCAGGGACTCCCACCATTGAAAAATAACAACAATAGGGAAACTTACCCGTCAATGAGGGATGGCAAGAGATGAGCCCCAAGAAAACTGGAAACTGCAACAACAAGTCCAACAACTTGCAAAGTTGAAGAACAACAAACCAGTGAACAACCACGAAGAGGTCCAACTGCAACTGCAGGACCTCAACTTTGCAAAGTTGAATCAAACAAGAACAAGAACCATGGAACGAAACAATGAACAAGCATCAACCACTGAAGCAATGATGCTGACCATAAAAAAAATGGAAACGAAACTGTATTGCAACGCATCTGTACAATAAACATTTAAGATTGCCAGACCTCTTAGGTAAACACTAAAGACTGTCAGGACCGTCGAAGGGCGTAGCCCTATGCAAACATTTAAGAAAAAATGCAGTGTGGCAGGCCTGTTCTCTCGAAACACGCAACAATAAAACAAAAATCACACATAGTAATATGCTAGAGAATGTATTATACCTAGCAGAAAATACTAAAGGAAAGATTCGAACTAATGCTAGCATTAATCCACCTTCGACCAATGCATAAGAAAATATATGATTCAAAAAGGCCATATACAATCAAATAATTTGGATATGACAACATACATAACATTGGGAATAGTGAAGCCTACAATAAGACCTCCAATCTGTTGTCCAATCAGATCTTGACAAACATAGTACTTTCTATTATATAAAAATCGATGTTTTCACTTCTCTGGTTCCAACAATAAATAATATGGAAATATTTGTGGTCAATGCACAATCTAATACGAGGTCAACGATTTATCGATTGCTATAGTCCCTCTATGCCTAAGACAGGGACTAATAAGTTACAAAACTCTTTTAAAAACAACAAATAAGACTTTGAACAAATACAATGTCCTAGTTGAAGTTCGGTTGGCATAAAGTCTTAATAACCTTAATATAAACATTGGCATAATTTTTTTTTAAACTCCATATATATATATATATATATATATATATATATATATATTAACTTACTTTCTTTATATATATAAATAGTATTAATTAATTATTTTTATTATATATATATATATATATATATAATATTTAGCCACTAAAATATTTAAATTTATTTAATAATAAACAAATAAAAAAATTAAATAGATAAATAAAAATAAAAATAAATAATAAATAGTTTTTTTTTAAAACAACTTGGGGTGGGCAAAATGGGACCTGACATGGGGTCCACGTGCCTCCCCCTTATTATCGCAAATAATAAAAAAAAATATGGACACAAAACCTTATCCTATCGGCTCTCACTCCTCATTCTTTCCACCATCCCGACCATTTTCTCTGCAACAGAGCGCTCACGAAGGTTTTGAAGGAATGTTGGAGTACAACCATGGCTGCCAGGCCAACTCTCCTTCCTCTTTCCAGCTATCTTTGCAGAGATATGCGTTTAACAGAATCTGTGCAGGCCGACTCTCTTTCAATCGTGCAACCATGCGGAAAACCGCGAAGACTTGGGCATGGTCAGTCGTGGCTTCCCTGGGCGCACAACTTATGCCATCTTTCTATCGTGCAGGCCATGCAGAAAACAACGAGGGCTTGGGCATGGTCGGCCATGGCCTCCCTGGGCGCACTACTAATGCCCTCTTTGCGGCCTACCTGCACTGATTTGTCGGCATTCCATGCCACATTCTTTCAACAAGGACTTCTTGGACATCCCGATCTATCGTCGGCTTCATCGCTTAAGGTTTAAGATATACCAGAGGTGAGAAGGGGCCGAGAGTTTAACATGGCATCCCATGTGTCAAGGGTTCGAGTCATTGGGAGTGGTTGTTCTCCTATTTCTCGAACGTCTAAACCCTAAACCGGTTGTTTATTTGCAGGGATAATGGTAAGGGACTCGGTGCAAGAACAAGCAAGGATAACGATAACATTTTTGTGGAAAGAAAAAAAAATGAAGAAGGGCACGCATGATGCAGCGACCAACATGCGTGTGATGACCAACGACTACGATGAAAAGTAAGAAAAGTAAGTTAAGGATGAGCACCCGTCCCAAAGCTTCTAGCATGTATAACTTATTGACGAGCAATAATTGATGAGTAAGTTGCTATAAATCTAAGACGCTCCATGGTTGTTGCTTCATAAAACAATGGCAAATGTGGCCTCCATATTTTTATTTACTTGCTTTCTATTATATATAATCTAGAGATGAAAACCTATGTTCTTCCCCCTCCTTGCCCAATCTAATATTCTTCTCTCACAACAACCACAAACAAGGATCCCCAATATGTGCCAAAGCTTTTATTCTTCATATGAATATGAATTGATAGTGAGCTATGTTTGAAGCTTTTATTTCATTAGTTATATACAATTTAATCTCTAAATGGGTTTGTATGAATGGTATGCTCATGTTTTTCTAGTAGGAGATGATCATATGAGGAAAATGTGGATTCCAAAGATGATCATATGAGGAAAATGTGGATTCCAACAACCACAAACAAGGATCCCCAATATGTGCCAAAGCTTTTATTCTTCATATGAATATGAATTGATAGTGAGCTATGTTTGAAGCTTTTATTTCATTAGTTATATACAATTTAATCTCTAAATGGGTTTGTATGAATGGTATGCTCATGTTTTTCTAGTAGGAGATGATCATATGAGGAAAATGTGGATTCCAAAGATGATCATATGAGGAAAATGTGGATTCCAAAGATGTTGATGTGCCTTGGTGGTTGAGTATGGAACATTTATAGAGAATACACTTCTTTTATATATGAGAAAACACTTCTTAGTATTTCTATCTATTCTATAGATTCAACACCATTCACAATCTTGTGATTGGACCACTTGAAATCCTTAAAATAACATAAATACCAAGAGTACATATAATGTGGGTGATTGGACCACTTGAAATCCTTAAAATAACATAAATACCGAGAGTACATATAATGTGGATAATATGTGAACGTGAAGCACAATTCCAAAAGAGATTATAAAGATGAGCTACAAAACAACTTCTTACCCCAATACATTAATATATCCAAATAATATGTTCTTCTCTTGATAATAACTATAGTGACCTCTATATGTTTCTATTTTCACCCATTACACATGTGGGTTATTTATTAGGTTGATCCCTACTACATATAGATTTAACCCTATATATGCTCTCTTTGATATCACATTATATTATAATTTCAAAACACAAGCATTACATAGTTTGAAATTTCCATATAAATATAATAACCATAACTATATACATCACTATTTTATATATATGAAAAAATTAACATTTATAATTTCATATCATAATATCATGTATGTATATTTTTTTGTTGTTGTTGATCTTGTCTTGGTTCTACCATATTGTGACTAGTTTATTAGTCTATTTCCTTGAGTGTTGAGTTTGAATTTTCCATATAAGTATAATAACCATAACTATATACATCACCATTTTATATATATTCGACCATATTGTGACTAGTTTATTAATCTATTTCCTTGAGTGTTGAGTTTGAATTTTCCATATAAGTATAATAACCATAACTATATACATCACTATTTTATATATATGAAAAAATTAACATTTATAATTTCATATTATAATATCATGTATGTATATATTTTTTTATTGTTGATCTTGTCTTGGTTCGACCATATTGTGACTAATTTATTATTCTATTTCCTTAAATGTTGAGTTTGAATTTTTCATATAAATATAATAACCATAACTATATACATCACTATTTTATATATATGAAAAAAATTTAACATTTATAATTTCATATCATAATATCATATATATATTTTTTGTTGTTGATCATATGTTGGTTCAACCATATTGTGACTAGTTTATTAATCTATTTCATAAGGAAGTGTACTTTGCATGCAAAAGTGCCAAGCCAAGTATTCCTGTATAAAAGATGTTGAAAGATATAACCGTAGTATCCACACATATTGGGACATACAAGGAAGTGTACTTGGCATGCAAAAGTGCCAAGCCAAGTATTCTTGTGTATAAAAGATGTTGAAACATATAACCGTAGTATCCATACATATTGGGACATACACAACTATATCTTAAGTATTTAGCGATATGCCAATGTAAGGATAATTTTTCTAAAACACTTTTTTTTTTTTAAGTGATAAAATTTATTGCTAAACATATTCACAACCTCTCCTAATAACATCTGGGATATACAAATGAAATTGCCACAAGATCGAATAAAAACTTCTTACTACATTAAAGTAGTTGATATATAGTACATTGAAATCTGGACTATGTCCATGATCAAACCCACTTGCTATGGCTATACATAATACATTCCACATAGATATTTTGAAACCATGTTAAGATTTAGAAAATGATAATATTTAAAGTTATCATTTAAACACATTTTTATAAGAGTATAATGCGTAGTTATCTTTCTTTTAGACAAAACCCACTTGCTATTGCTGTACATAATACCTTCCACATAGATATTTTTAAACCATGTTACGATTTAGTAAATGATAATATTTAAAGTTATCATTTAAATAGATTTTTATAAGAGTAGAATGTGTACGTATCTTCTTTTTTAAGACAAAGATGGTTTAAAGAAATGTAAGGATTAATAAATTAAAAGTGTAGGTAGATATTATCCAATAATGTCAATCGTTTCTATTTTCTTGATTTTATTTTTTATTTTTTTTATTTATGAATTTGTTATTTTTGTGAAATTAAGAAGACTGAAAAATGAAAAAAACATTTTTTCTTAAAATTTTATGAATATATCCAAATTAAATCACAATTTCAAAATATTTGTCAATCATCAAAATTATGGTGATTCACAAGATTTCTCTTAATGTTTTAGAAGAAATAAATAAATTTCTAAAAAAAACCTAGTAATCACTTACCTTTCTTAAGGTAAGTGATAAAACTAATTATTATATGAGTGGAAATTAATCATCATCAATTACAATTTATAATATAATATGTATAAATTAAAATAAAGGTAAATATTTATACATTAAAAATAATTTAAAAAACAAATGCTAAATATATGTAAGAATTAATGCTTACATGGACGAAGGAAAAATGGAACGAGACAAAATGCCATTGCGGCTAGGGCCCAAACCCTAGTCGCCATCGCTCTGATTTTTCGTTTGCAGGGACGCCGAGCTTCGTTTGTAGCTGCTGATCCAGGTTCCCCTCGCTCTCTCAGCATTCAGGGCGCGACTCGACGTTTCCAGCGCGTCCCTCCCGCGCGCACACAATCTAGAGCAGTGATAGCCTCTAGTGGTTGCCGCCCTACCAAGATGGATCCAAACCCGACTGCAGAGAACGAAGAAGATCCTTTGGAAGCCTTCAAAGCATTAGTCCGTTCGGCAGGACCTAAATCCAAGCCTTCTCTTCCGTCTAAGTTTATTAAGAAGATGGAGGAGATCCCTTCTCTGGATCTTTCTCCAGAGGAGCCTTGCAACCTAGCCCTCTTTCTGGCAGAAAAAACCCTCATCGAAAAGTTTACGGGGTTATGGCCCAGCCCCAAAACGATGGAGGCATGGATTGAGGAACGATGGAGGCCGCTGATACAGGAAAGAGTTACTCGGAGTGCAGTAGGCAGGGGTTTTTTTGTTTTCAGTTTCTCAAAGAAAGAGGACCGTGATCTAGTTTTCAGATCTGGACCATATTTCATGGGGTCGAGAGGACTGTTCTTAGCCCCCTGGACTCTTGACTTCAATCCCAGAGCCGAGATCACCGCTGCCCCTGTTTGGGTTAGGCTGCCTCACCTCCCCATACATCTCTGGGGGAAAAGCTCTCTAGAGGACATTGGAAACAAGCTTGGGTGTTTCCTGGATAGTGTGGAACTGAAAGGGGAACAATTTACCTGCACTCGTATTTGTGTTGAGGTTAACCTCGAGAAAGGCCTATCGGAAGCCATCAAGCTCTCCCTGGGGGAATGGTGCCATATCCAAGAGCTGGACTACGAGCAGATCCCTTTTAAGTGCCTTCGGTGCCATGCATACGATCATTTCGCAAAAAGCTGCCCCAAAGTCTCTGAGGAGCCGGGACCAGCCAAAGAAGATGATTTTCAGCTAGTACCTAATCGACGAAGGCAACCAAGGTGAAAGGATCCGCTACTCCAGGCTCCAAAGGCCACTCATTCAACAGAGGCAACGCTAGAAAATAAAAATAGCTTTGATGCGCTGAAGGAATATGAAGCCCTAGACCCAGAAGCAACAGAAGGGAAGGAAAATCCTCCGGCAGATGAAAGCCTTCCGGACTCCACCCCCCAGGCCCAGTAGCAGCGAGAGAATTTCGGGCTTCAGATCCRGATCCCTCTGCCTCGGCAGGTCTGACTGCTTTAGTCCCATCTAGAGATTCTGTGGAAACTTCTGAACCTAAAGACAATTCAGTCCCGTCTCCACCCCTTACCCGAGGACGAAAGACCAACAAAGCACGCAGAGAAAAGGAGGCGGCCTCCAACATTTTTTCAGGCTCTCAGAAACAACTGGATCCCTTCATTAAGAGGAAAATTCCACCCCCCTCCGGTTAATGTTTTGCTTCTGTCTTCTATTGTGCTCACAGTTTGTGAGAATTTACTCATGTATGCAATCTTTGCCATTTTTTCGAATTAGCTCCAGAAGCAGATGGGATTGGATTCCCAAGACATTCACAAGAAGGTTGGCAGCACTGTTAGAGGTCACCAACCTTCTTCAGATTTGTAACTCTCTGATTCTGGCTTGCCAGAATGCCGCCTAATGCAACATAACCGTTCTTGTTAAAAAAAAAAGAATTAATGCTTACATTAGAGATTGGTTTGGATTTGTTAAATCTAGTTAGTTGTGAGAGATCTTCTCCAACTATTAGATCATATTTGTGTATGTGGGGTTGAGTGATATCCTCATGAGTTTGTTATGTTGTTGAGGAAAACATTTCATATAAATATGTGCTTGATTAATTAATAAACTATAGAGTTTTGTGCATGCTAGTTTGATAAGTTGGTATCAAAGTAGGTTTCTCTAAGTGTATCTCCCTCACATGAGAACCCATAATATGTAGAGTGTGAATTTTTTTGTGTGTTCAAGTTATTTTATTTCTATGTGAAAATAAAGCTATTGTGCAAATTGTCGTGAGAAAGAGGGGGCGTTGTTAGGTTAAGTGTCATATCACTATGTGATCAGATCACTGCCAATCACTCTCTAAGAGGAGCCAAGTAGTATCACTGAGAGACCTCTATGTACGTTGAATGCAAAGCTACATGAATCGAATTAGGATTGTTGCCTCCAATCATTATCTTCTAAATGTCATTATTGAAAACGTTCCTACAGATGAAGCATCTATGGGTTGCACAATTGACATGCATTTCCTTAATGACATCAACAACTACTCCCACAATGATTGAATCTTTTGAAGAAGTGTAGATCATAGTTTCACATGATATGTTGTTGGAAGCTATAAGAGTTGCATACTCTACAAGGGAATATGCTGCAGTGAAACATGCAGAAGATGAGAGGCTAATGCAAGTTACATATTTGGAAACATACAAAGTTGTGAAAGGCAGAGTTAATCAACATAATTAAAAAAGAAAGATCGCTTTGTTGTGATATTGCTGAGAAATTTTCTAGTGATGGCGATACTGGTGCTTGATGTGATCTGCATGTTGCAAGAATAATTTATGAGACATGGTGGAATATTTTACTATAAGCACGTTTTAAAAGTCGCAGTCAGCTTGTGATAAGTTTTTTATTAAATATATATCAACATTATGTGAAATGAATTATGAAGAACCAATCATAGAACATGGTAACTTAACTTAAGCTAGTGTGTGCGGAAGCCTCACCTTGCCACAAGAACAAGGTCACTAGTTTGGTTATGTATACATTTTGTTAGCGCTTGTGGTTCTTGGAGGATGCAATGACCCAAGAACAATGACTATTGGTTATGTGTACAGGTTGTGATCATTCTCTGTTTGTGAAACATGTCACTTTGTAAGATTGTTTTCTGGGTATATTATGTATCTATACTACTTTCCTATAAAACTAGGGAATACATCGACAGACCATGTACTTCGACAGATGGAAGTAATATAGAATAGATTGATTTCCTAGATAACTGGTGAATACAACGACATACCATGTATTTCAATAGATGGAAGTATTTCAATAGAATGGCTAGCAGTCTGGTCATTACAAAAGCATCATCGATGGTCATAAGAAATTGTATCTTAAATGGATCAAGTGGTATCTCAAAGTTGATTGTTGAGAAAGAATGTAGTCTAAGAGATTTCAGAGAGGGTAGAAATGCTGATGAAGACCATACTAGAGAGATACCAAGGTCCAAAAATATTTTTATGTGATTTCAATATTGTTACTTGTGATGTAAGCATTAAGGGAGGATGTTAGAATTAATGCTTACATTAGATATTGGTTTGGATTTGTTAGATCTGTTTAGTTGTGAGAGTGTACACACTGTACACAGGCCAAATATAAACTCCACAATAAACATAACAGAAAACACAAATCAACCTCTTATTATCAAAAATGGATGCAGATACATTATGTATAGGCGGAGGCAGACAGTTGTGAGGCAGTTGCTAACAGTTTCAGTTATGCGGAAGATGCGGATAGTTGAACCGCCGGATAAGTTAACACCGGATTAGTTAACATTCCCTCCTTAATCCGAAGGGACATTCGTCATCCCAAGTATCATTCTAAATTTTTCAAATCTCTCTTGACCCAAAGCTTTAGTAAAGATGTCCGCAATTTTCTCTGAAGTGGAACAATGATTGAGATGAATGGTTTTGGCCTCAACATGATGTCGAATCAAATGATATTTGGTGTTGATATGTTTGGTTAGATCATGGAATTTAGGATTTTTGGCCAATTGTATTGCAGAGGTATTGTCAACAAAGAGAGGCGTTGAATTCATTTGTTTCTCCTCCAAGTCTTCAAGAATTTTTCGAAGCCAAATGATTTCTTTTGTGGCTTGAGCTGCTGCAACGTAGTCGGCTTCAGTTGTATAATCAATAGGAACTGATTTCTTTCATGATCTCCAAGTGATGGTTGCTGATCCAAGATTCATCAAATAACCTAAAGTAGACACCCCATGCTCTTTAGCTCCGTCAAAGTCAGAATCTGAATAACCAATGAGATGGAAGTCTGAAACTTTAGAATATTTGATGCCATATGATTGAGCGCCTTTTAAATATTTGAGCACTCATTTTGCTGCTGTCCAATGACCTTCACAGGGCTGATGCATAAACCTAGAAAGTATTCCTACAACAAAAGTTATGTCAAGATGAGTAGTAGTAAGATAAATTAAACTTCCAACAAGATGTTTGTACTTTTTTGGATCTTCAAATGCACTACCTTCATTTGAAGTAAGCTTTAGATTCTGCTCCATTGGAGTAGAAACATGATTACAATCCTTCATCTCAAATTTGCTCAATAGTTCTCCAATATATTTCTTCTGAGAAATAAAAATGTGCTTCGGTTTTTTATCTACTTCGATCCCTGGATAATAATGTAGTAATCCCAAATCTGTCATATCAAAAACCTTCTGCAACTCCTTTTTAATAGATGCTATATAATCATCATTATTTCATGTGATAAGAAAATCATCTACATAGACAACTAGATATACAACCGATCTTCCAACTTTCTTAACAAATAAAGTTGCATCATCTAGATTGAAATGCTTATAATTCAACTTGAGAAGATGTTCAGTTAACTTTTCATACTAAGCATGAGGTGCTTGTTTTAAACCATACAATGATTTTATCAATTTGCATACTTTATGTTATTTTCCTTTAACATAAAAACCCTCTGTCTGCAACATATAAACATCTTCTTTTAAATCTCCATTTAAGAAGGTAGTTTTTACATCCATGTGATGTATTTTCCATCCTTTTTGAACTGCAAGAGAAAATAAGGTTCTAATAGTGCCCCATTTCGCTGTGGGAGCAAATGTTTATGTATAATCAATACCTTTTTTTTGTGCATACCCCTTTGCTACAAGTCTTGCTTTGTGCTTATCAAGAGAACCATCAGCTTTATATTTACTTTTATAAATCCACTTACTACCAATTGGTTTGATGCCAATAGGAGGATCCACCAACCTCCAAGTGCCATTTT
>ML778788.1:881558-903197 GCA_009831015.1 Picea engelmannii
GGAAAGAAGACTATATAGCACTTAAATAAATGATACTATTAATTAACCGAATTGATAGTAATGATAAAATGATACAGATAGTATCCTTAATTTGATAAAGATAAGGAAAAAGATTCACTGTACTGAATTGATTAACTGTACAATCCACTTGACAAAGATTAACTGTACTGAATTGAAATGAATCGATAACTAAAAACAGGAAACATGAAACCCTAATATATATCATAATCTCATTGCAAAATGTGTATTTTTTGAAAGCTGAGCGCATACGACAAAATCAATATTTTATATAATGACATCAATCATGTATATACAGAAAATGCTGCGACGCATTACACATAATCTCTATCGATGAGCACCATAAATGGCCTTGACAATAGTCATTAAAAAGTTTTTTGTTTGTTGCTGGTAGCCATTTGAATAAGTCGCAGCTGCTTAGGGTTGAGGATTGTTCTCTCCATAAAGCATATTCAATGTGAAGCAGTCACCATGTTTCACATGCCTTTGCTGAGATTCATAGATTTCTGTTCGAATGTATACACCTGCAGGTACTGAAGAAAACTGATTACATAAGCTAAATGATAACAAAAGATTAATTAAATATTGATTATGCTACAATAGAGTTCATCTCTTTTATAAAGATTATAAGTGATTATAAAATCTAACTAATTCTTATTAAAAAGGAAGTCATAAAGTAATTATCTCAATCATTATCAAAACTCTTTATTAATAACTTAAAACCTAATAACTAATTACAACTGGACATTCTTGCATAAATAAATCTTATCATCAAATAAAAAAAACTCTTAAATCAAATTATTTCAACTATTAATGAAAAATATCAAAATACATAAATAAATCTTATAAACTAATACAAAAAATCGTGCATCAAATTATTTCAACCATTAATGAAAATTATCAAAAAGCAACGTAAGATAACACAAATGAAAATGGAATATTTTAAATTAACAAAGTATGAAAACTTGAATTATATTACTGAAAGGTTTCGACCCAAACCCTAAAACACTGAATATCGACCCAAACCCTAAAACACAGGATTCATAGGAATGGACTGTCCATTAATAGTAATACTTGTCCATTATAAGCGTCCATTAATATTAAAGGTTTCTTCTGTCCCAGAAACCTGTCACCCACAAAACATTAAATATTAGCATTATAAGTGCGCCAATCCATTGGAAACCATATTATCATTAATTATTGGTTTTTATATTCAAATCATTTTCGTTATATATATATATATATATATATATATATATATATGTGAATTTAAAAAAAAGTATGTATATAAAATAATTTCATTAAAACATTCTTATTGTTAAGATTTTAATAGTTGTAATTATATTTTTTAATAGATTGTAAGTATAAATAGGAGATGCAATTAAAAATCAATATGCATATAAATACAAAGGCATTATTTCTTGCAGATTCTCAAAAGATTTCTTGCATGATATTAAATACATCCAACAATTTCTTGCAGATTCTCAAAAGAAACCAAAACTTGGAATTAGACAACACACTTCATGGAAATTAAAAACAATTTAATATAAATATGTAGAAACCAAAAGTAAATTTGAAAATGTAAAGCATTTATTATCGTCTTTTGGAGCCGAACTTTTATTTTTTTCCATATATTTCAGATGCTCAAAGTAATACTCATCATTTAAACATTTAAACAGGATGATATATGTTTCGAATGAAATTATATTGACACCCGAGCATCGAATTAATCGACATGAAAGAGGCTTTAAATCGAACCCTAATGAAAGAGTAAATAAAAATTTAATCCAATCGACATGTAAAGGTAAAGCAAATGGGCACATTAATATACAGATTAATGTCATGCAAATATACGGATTTAATACATGTCACCATAATCGACATGTATTAAACACTTACATGTATTAAATTCAAACTGTGGGAAATTCAAACCGTGGGAAATTTATACAGGCTTTAAATCGAACCCTAATGAAAGAGCAAATAAAAATTTAATCCAATCGACATGTAAAGGTAAATCAAATGGGCACATTAATATACGGATTAATGTCATGCAAATATACAGATTTAATACATGTCACCATAATCGACATGTATTAAATTCAAACTGTGGGAAATTTATACAGGCTTTAAATCGAACCCTAATGAAAGAGTAAATAAAAATTTAATCCAATCGACATGTAAAGGTAAAGCAAATGGGCACATTAATATACGGATTAATGTCATGMAAATATACKGATTTAATACATGTCACCATAATCGACATGTATTAAACACTTACATGTATTAAATATAATCGACATGTTTAATCRCGTTTGCATGACATGTTTTTWCATGACATGTCGATTGGATTACATGAAACRGGCTTTTAAAACATGTCGATTGAATATTGTGGTAAAGCAAATGAMAATGTTTTATTTAAAGCAAATTAGGCTTTAAAACATGTATTTGCAAATGACAATCGACATGTTTTAAATGGCACCCGAGCATCGGATTAAATGGACAATACTTGTTTTCACAATATGTTTCGAATGAAATTATATTGACACCCGAGCAGTTTTCAGATAGACATTGGTATCCGACTGTGGGAAATTCAAATGGACATTGGTATCTGAGTGTGGGAAATTCAAACTGTGCAGGAAATTTATACTGTGCAGGTATAATTTATAATTAAAACTATTGTGCAGGACGTATAAGTTTTTGAGTACATACCTGTTCTAGATAAAGTCGTCGAGTTAGATAATCAAATGTTGCTGAAAGACTGATGTTGCCGCCTTTGAGATGAGAGCAGAGATCCTTCTTTTCGCTGTAATCCTTCGCTGCATGCAAAAAACAAACTTCAATTCGCAAACGCGACTGAGCATAAAAAACTTAAATTATCAAACGTTTACAGAATGCGTATGGGTCGCTGTGTGGCGGTTCAACCTTCTTTTCGCTGTAATCCTTCGTTGCATGAAAAAAACCTTTGAGATGAGAGCAAAGATCCTTCTTTTCGCTGTAATCCTTCGCTGCATGCAAAAAACAAACTTCAATTCGCAAACGCGACTGAGCATAAAAAACTTAAATTATCAAACGTTTACAGAATGCGTATGGGTCACTGTGTGGCGGTTCAAGTCACACGTGCATGCGGCTGTCCATTAAATGCCCTTCCCCATGCGTGGATGCATGCCGCTCTGTGTAATGCGTGGAGGTCGTGGCGCCGCTCTGTGTTATGCGTGGAGGTCGTGGCATTCATACATATTAATCACTGAACGTGTCAATTATACATGCRCACAGTAAATTTTTAAGTATTCTTAGGTAAATGTAAAAAAGTAAACATGTTAACGGATGTCTTTATAAATGCACGGAAGTTATGAGCAATAAATCTGGTTCATTCATTTTGGAGGACGACTAAGAATATGCCCGCATCTGGAATGCTTATCCATCAGATTAGGGTTAAAAGATCATTAAGGTTAAAAGATCATTAATTCTGCCCATTGCCAATAGGTATACGCCTATCGGTGTAATGACAGAACCAGGCACTGAGAAATTGGTTGGTTGCAATCTTTTCGGCGTACATAGATTCTTTGATCGCCCAATTTTATGTGGGTTCAATATTACAATTTTTGCCATACAAACTTAATTTCTAAATTTAAAAAAAATAGAAAAACTCTGAAGATTTATTTTTTCCTACAAAACGTATTCCGTTAGTTAATATCGAACACGTATTAGAGTGTTTAGGGTGTGTGTTGCAAGAAAAAAACCATTACAGTAGAAAAAAAACTGTCAGATATCATTGAGCTATCTGTTTTATAAAATGGTTTATCCAACAATATAAATTTGTATTAAATCACTATTTTTTGTTATTCAAAATTCATTTTTAGAATCATGCTGAAAAGTTTATGGGGATCTAACAATTTTTTTTGTCAGATTTCATACAAAAATCCTCAAAAAATTCAACCTGGAAAAAATAATTTCATTTCCCACTCTTTTGAGTACAAAGCAACATCACATTACTTAAATGCAGTGTTGGAATTTTATGGGCAAACTGTTTATCATGATACATTGGCTTACACCTATTGGCAAGGGCACAATTAATGATATTTGAATCTTAAATTCTAATCTAATGACTACTCATTGAAGATGCTGACATATTCTTAATCGTCCTCCAAAATCAATGCGTCAAATTTGTTGTTCATAACTTCATTACATTTATGAAGATATTTGTTAACATGTTTATTTTTTTAGATTTACCTAGTCACATTATAAAATTACTGTAAAGATATATAATTACCATATTTAAATAATTAAAGATGATTAATATCTATGCAAACCACATTTATATCATTAAAAAGCACTTCTCACATGTTTCATGTTGGAGGCACTCATTAATTTCCATCGTCATGCTACTACCTGTCCACATAAATTTAATTTTCACCCGGCATTATCCTGTCTACTACCTTGGGGCATGAGGTAATTTCTCTCGTGTCGTTTATGTGCGCGATTAAATTTTTACTGTATCAATTAAGTTTTTTTTAATTAAGCTGAGGAGTTTTACTAGGCGGGCCAGCCTGGCCTTTTGGGCGTGCATGTGCATGGGGTAATTTCTAATTTGAGGGTAAGAACTATTTTTAGATTAAGTTTTTACTATATTACATAAGTTTTTTTTTTTAATTAAGGTGGGGATTTTTACTTAGTTGCTAAGCCTGGGTTTTAATTGTATTATTTAAGTTTTTTATATAATTAAACTGGAGATTTTTACTAAGCTGAGGGTTTTACTGGGCTGGGAATTTTAGGAGCAGATATCTTTCGGCTTTTCCAACTACAAGTTAGCCGTTGTGCTAGTTTAGTATCCCATAGATTTTTAATTTAATAATGCATTTTGTCTTTAAAATATATTAAATATAGTAAATCTTTACAACAATCCATAAAAAAAAAATTCAATCAATTTATCATATTTCTTTAATTTAATAATTTATCATATTTCTATAAATTTTCAAATTTTATAATTTTCTCAACAACAAAAAAGTGTGTTTGAAATTCTAACTTATTCAATTTATAATTATATTTTTATAATTTTCAAACAAAAAAAGTTTTAAATTTTATAATTTTCCAAACAAAAATGTGTTTGAAATTTTAACCCTATTTGATTTATAATTGTATTCTTATAATTTTTCAAACAAAAAATGTGTTTGGAATTCTAATCCTGTTCAATTTAGAAATTTTGTGTTTGAGATTCTAACGTATTCAATTTATAATTATATTCTTATAATTTTTCTTAAAAATGTTTCAAATCTTATAATTTCTAAATAAAAATTGTGTTTGAAATTCTAACCTTATTCCATTTATAATTATATTTTTATAATTTAAAAAAAGTTTGAAACTTTAACTTATTCAGTTTATTTATAAAAGAGAAATTTGAAATTCTAATTTATAAAAGAAATATAAATTTATATATAAAAAAAATTGAAACTCTAATCCTCCTTCAACTTATAAAAAAAATATAAATAAAAATTCAATTTATAAAAGAGAAATTTGAAATTCTAACCTTCCAACTTATAAAAGAAATATAAATTTATAAAAAATAAATTTGAAACTCTAACCCTCCTTCAACTTATAAAAGAAATATAAATAGAAAAAATCTCTTGCATGAAGTTTCAAATAAAGTTTCTAAGAAAGTTCATTATCTAAAGAAGGGATGAGAAATTTATACAAAGATGAGTTAAAAAAAAATATAAGCAAATTTTTTTTTACCTAGTCAGAGTGTGAAAGCATAATATCACATCAATCTTTAGGATTTTCATAAACTTACTTTAGTTAAAGAGACATATAGATATGTAAACCTTAAATACACATAACTACAATCTAGCTGCAAGTTGTTATTGCTACACAAGTATTAAGGTGACACTTATGTTGTGGTTGAGAAGATTTAGAAAGGGTGTTGTCTAACTGTTCTATGAAATGGTTTTTTTCGTTGAAATCTAGTGATATATATCTGCACGAAATCACTATTTTTTATTGCTTAAAATCTATTTATGAATGCAAAAATTGATTCAACATGCCGAAAAACCCCGAGGCACTTGGATTATACAAAAATAACCACTCAAATATGAGGATCTAACAATCTCCTACCAAATTTCGAGTAAATGTTCCCAAAAAAAATCATCAAAGAACATTAATTTCGTAAAACGTTTAGACTGTGGCTTTAGAAAGTGGCATGGACAATTATTTGTTTGAAACAATATCTACATAGGAATTTCAGTACAAGTTGTACTTAAACAACAAGAATATTAAAGATGTTTCAAGTGAATTATATGTTTGAATCGATATATTATTACAATATGAGTTATGTCATTGTAGCATCATTATTAGTGTTATTTTTAATGGATTTAAAAAAAAATCAAATACATGCACGACACAAAACATGAGAATATAAAGGGTATTATTATTTGCGTCAACTTTGCGTTAAGTTTATGTCAATTTTACGTCATTTTTCTCGATACACATTATATAAGGCATCATCATAATAATGAAAAATACAACACAAAATGCTTGTCTACATCGCATTAGCATTGTATTGTGTTGAATATTATTGCAATAGACACTTACAGAGTCATTTTTGTGTTGTGTTTACATCATATGGGTGTTATTTGCATCCTATGGGTGTTATTTGCATCATATTAGGGTCATATTGAATGATGGCGGTGTCCAAATTTCATATCGGGTGACATTTTGAATCGTGATCGCATCGTAATAATGTTGAAAAATATCATACAACTTTTTAGTCATTTTTAGTCATATTTGCATCTTATTATGGATGCAGAGAGGCTGGAAAAATCTGCACACAACCATCAAACAAATATTATGACATGTTTCAAACCCAAGGTAGGCATACCTATGCTTGAGTGATAAAGACTTTTTAGGTATGGCCGCCATAAAATACACTGCGGATCCATAATTATATTGACAAAAAGGTATAACTACTGAAGATACAATGTGGATCTATACTCCTATGACCTGAACTGATCGTAGCCATGAATAATACACAGTGGATCTATGAGATGGCAAGACATAGCCACGACCAATACAAAGTGGATCTATGTAATAGTATATGTGTCATAGTTCAAAAGAACTCCTTCACAACCTAGGAAAAGTGTACATAAGAGTGAAAACTCAACCCGGGGTCTTCTTACCGATCTTGATGTAGTACAAATCTAACCATGTGAATAGATGTCCTGATGTCGAACATGGTAGAAACCACTTGATTACCGTTCAATGAGGTAAACCATTAACAAGCGTGAGGGAGATCACCATTGATGTCAATGATTCCCAAGGTACTCTAGTACATTCCGACGAATGTGAATAAACGAGATGAAGTCGAACATTTGTGGAATCATCTGATCAGAGGTCAATGATGTAAACCCACTGTCGGACATGAGGAGGTCTACCATTGAGGCATACAGGTCCCAAGGTACTAACTGGTTTCTAAGTCTAGTTCTTAGATAATGTGTTGAATTCGATAGGAATAGACTCATTGAAGGAGGGCATTGATGTATCCCACATCAACGACATGAAACTGACATAGAGATGTAATTGGTAGATCAAATGAACATGGATTGGCATGGGTATTGAAATAGGATATTTGTGATGGCTGATTCTCAAGGTAGATACTTCCCTTGAACACTGAGGCACAACAACAGAAACGTGACATGGACCAAAACTTGATGATGCAGTGGATGCTATGACTTTCGTTAGGTGACACAAAGGAGTAAAATAAACTCAGAGGATTGGCTCAGTGCAGAGGTTCAGAAGATTAAAATGCATGCAAAAACAAAGTGTCGTGTTCAAGGGCGACCGTAAGAGTTACTGGTAATGTTCTCAAAAACTCCTCCTCGAGTTCATTGTCTCCCAACATGGCATCACTGTGGACCCCCTCAAGGTCCAATCTATCACATAAATTCCACCACCTAGGAATTTATGCTAACAACAGATCTTGCAAGGCGAACCCAACTTTTTACATCGCTTTATCCCAAACTACGCCACTCGCGCACATGGTTTTCTCTGCCTACTGTGACATGATATCCCATTTCGGTGGGACGAACATGCTTAAACAACTTTTGATGATTTAAAAGTTTCCCTATCCAATGCCCCTTTGATTATTCCCCCAGAATATGATCACGATTACATCCTCTACTTATCATCCTCTGTTGTTTCATTAGTAGGAGTCCTCGTCCAATTAGGGGATGATGGGTGTGAACATGTGATTTACTACATTAGAAAAAACCTTTCAGGGCCACCCCTAAAGTATAATCATGATGAGAACCTTGTGTTAGTCATCTTCCTCGCAGTCCAAAAACTGTGACATTACATTATGCTTTGAACTACCAAGGTCGTCACAGATTCCAACCCCATGCACTACTTTCTTAGTTGATGGCAGATTAATGGAAAATTTTCCCAATGGATCGTTATCCTCTAGGAATACGATTTATATTTCTCTACTCCCAAAAGCAAGAAAGCTCTTGTCATAGCCGAACTCATTATAGCTTTTCCCTCAGACGCCAAATATTCCCCCATTAGTGAGGATTTCCCCGATGAACACCTCTTTTTCATCCCCTTCGATGACCCCTGGTACGTCGACCTCCTCATCTACCTTCATACACATAAGTTTGGGTCTCATCTCTCTCGAGATTATCGTTGACACATTCACCATCAGGCCCCTCAATACCTCCTTATCAGAGACATTCTCTATCAATGTGGGGTCGACACCATCCTTTGACAATGTCTTACCATCGATGAATCTGATAGAGTGTTGAATGATTGCCACAATAACGCTTGTGATGGTCACCTCTTGGGTATTTTCACCACCCAAAAAAATCATTCAAGCAGGGTACTTTTGGCCCACTTTGTTTCATTACTGCATCCACACTGTCAAGCGATGTGACAAATTCTATCTTTGTGAAAACAAAGCACGAGCTCCACCAACTCTTCTACACCTAGTCATCACAGTCGAGCCCTTATGTAAATGGGGCATAGACTTCATGACTTTCCATCCTCCATCCAGTAATGGGAACAAGTATATTTTCATGGAAGTGGATTACTTTACCAAATGGGTCAAAGCCATGCCCACATTTAATAACACGGCTAACACAACAGTCTTCAACCATGTCATTACCCGGTTCAGAGTCCCAAAACTATTAGTTTTTTATCATGGGAAACATTTTGAGAATGATATATTTGCATAACTCTCCTAAAAATTAGGCTTCACCCATGAGTTTTCCTCCCCATACTATCCTCAGTCCAACGGACAGGTCGAGGTTGTCAACAAATTCCTCAAAACCATGCTATAATGTACCGTCAACAAGCATAAGACCAACTGGCATCATATTTTGTTTTCCACATTATGGGATTATCGCACAGCAGTCAAAACTGTCATCGGTTTTACACCGTTCCACCTCGTCCATGGGATCGAAGCCACCCTCCCTATCAAGTGGAAAATCCCAACATTATGCACTGCCATAGAGCTCTTACCTAACATTGCTCCAATGGAGCAACACCTGCTGACCTTAGAGTCACTTGATGAAGATCATTGATCTTCATTACAACACAATGAGGCAGCCAAAAAATGGTCCAAAGCCATCTTTGACCGCCATGTCAACCTTTTCTCATTCAACGAAGTTGATCTCCTGTTAGCCTATGATATTGCCCACGACACTCTGGGCCATGGGAAATTCGAACCATTATAGCATGACCCCTTCATCATCCAACATTTCTTCACTAAAGGTGCCTACATCTTGGTCTCTTCGAAAGGATACCCTCTCAAAGAACCTGTCAACGGGTTGTACTTAAAGAAGTTTTACGCCTAAATGTAGCCCCCCTACCTTAGGTTTCTCTTTCTACACATTTATAGGGTTTTTAGTCTTCTTAACCACCACCACTCCTCATGTCTGATCTATCACCTGTGTTATTGAGAGATGCATCATCCATCAAACTACCACATCGGTTACACTGACGGTGCCAGCCACTGGACCCATAATCTTGCTTCTGTCGCTTAGGCCCTTTATACCCCCTCACATATCCTACTCCATTCTAGTGGCATATGTTTGGGCTCGAACACCAACAACCAAGCTGAATATGACGTCGTCATTGGTCTCCTCGTCGAGGTCAGTCTCTGCCACATTCGTGACCTTAGTGTTCTATTAGATTCCCAGCTTGTCATCCTGCAACTCAACAACATGTATCATGTTCACGATCCTTGCCTCTTTCACAAATACCTGCAAGTTAGACTCCTATCTCACAACTGTGATTGCATCACATTTACACATTCCAAGAAACCTCAATCAAGTAGCATATCACATGGCTAACCTAGTATTATATTGGCATTTATCACATTAAACAACATCGTATACACAACATCATACATATGTTAACATATAGCATAGACATCATACATCATAAAACATAAAACATAAAGACAAGAATGATCAAAATGTATCCATCATATATATATGATCATCAAGGTCCCCAATGTTTTACAAAAAATATAAATATACAACTACCCGTAGGTTCATGAATCCCCTCATACCTATGAGTACAAAATGGGGTATCACATACCCTATACAAAAAATCAGGCTCCCAAATACATACAAAAATCAGCACGCAAGGTGCCCCCAGAGCTCCCCCCTAGGTCCTTTGTCAATCGTAGGTGCCCCACCAGTTGGGGACCCTCCAACTCCAAGAGGCATCCAACTAGTCATCGTTGCCCCCACCACTGTTTCTCTGTGGATCAATGTCTGCCAATCTGTTGGTACCCCCACACAATGGTCCAGGACCTCCTCGTCCTGGATGTGGGCCCATGTTCCCTCAGGAACACCCTAAAGGACCCGCTCTAACCATCGATGCAGATCCTTTAGCATGCCCCCCACATCTCCCTGTGGCTCTCTAGTTGGTACTGCACTGACGTCATCTCACCGATGCCTTTGCCCAACCCTCGACTCTGCAAGCTCCTTTCAAGCTGACTCTCGTCGAGCCGACTCCGGTCGAGTCAGCTCCCCAACGACCTCTTCCTCTCATCCTCGGGGTCCAATATCTGCAAAACAACACCAGATATAATGTCAGCATCCATATATATGTCTGATAAATACTATCTACCAAAATGACAAAAGAAAAGACAACACACACCTCTTTGGTTCCAATCCTCCCTGGGAGGTAGTACCATATCCAGGTCCTGTCTATAATCCATAACAATGTATGGATATTGGATAATAACATGTGGCATCTGATGCCACACTCGCGCGACCATGGTTGTGAAATAGTGGCCACCCTCCCCTCCTCCATGATGGGCCAACACATGATCCCATCACATCAATCATGGATCTAGCCACGACGCTGGATCCAATAAAATCCTCGGGCGCAATAAAGGCACCCTCTCCAAAAATCAGGCCACCAGAACTGATCCGAATGCAAATTCACTAGAGTCAGCATGCCGATACCAATTTACCCGAGACATCATCTTGGTGTGCATCAGCACACCCCATGCAAATAGGTCCCCATCCAGGACCTTCTCCACCACCCTCACTTGACCACCAGTGATCCGCTGAGTACCCAAGGATCTGTAGATCCTCACCACCATGGTCGCAATGCACTCGGTCAATAGGTCATCGATGGCCTCAATACGAATGACTGAACCCAACATAGGGTTTGACCCAGAACAATGTCGATCCGCCATGGTCTCCAACCGATCCTCCCGTGACAGATGGGGATTAATGGCTAGGTCCATCCCACAGAATGGGAGTCCCATCAAAAAATACACATCCTCTGTCGCAGAGAACATAAGCTTCTCCCCCTCACCCTGAAGCACTGTAGATTAATTCTTCACATCCTAATCAGAAACTGGAGCAGGTACTCATGCGATCGTATCAGGGGGCAGTCAAAAAACTTGAGCAACCCACATGCTGCCAAGTGTCTACGTACCCCCATCTGCACCCTCGCAGCCTCCCGCAAACAGTCCCAGTCCTGCTCTCGCTAATAGAATTACATCATGCTCTATGCTATGTTGATCACCTGCATCCACCCAAAAACATTTGATCAGCTACATCATCCATCAAAAAATCATAAAATATCCAAAAACTACACCCTTGAGTCTTCACACAGTGCGTGACTTTTTCCCAACCATTTGCGCATCAATGCATGATTGTTCTTCTTACAGTTGTGCACTAATGCACAACTTTCATTCTCATAGTCGTGCATGGATGCACAGTTGTCAGTCGTACAGGTGCACATTCCATGTGCACCTCTTTGTCCTACCCATGTGCCCACATGCATAGTTGTGTCAACCACAGCCACACATTATGCGCATGGTTTCTCACGACATTGAGGAGTGCGCGATTGTGAAGCAAAAACCTGCACATAATCTGTGAGAAACTGAGTTTCACCTGTGTACATGTGTGCGAGTATTCCCCATTTTCGTGTTTATTTGTGGGCTCCTACCCTTAAAAACCCATGTACGACCCTCTGTACAACCCCTACCTACAATCTATTTAATTCACAATGTACAGGATGATAGGACCACTAACTTGTCCCTCGCCTCTCTCAGATCGGTAGCCTCACACTCCCGTAATCTTGAAATCTCCTCACATCTCTATCGTCAGCTCAACAATAGTGATAGGTACAAATGAGGTGGCATTGTGGGCCCACCATCCATATATAGCCCCTTTTTCCCAACTTCCACACTCTGTTATAGGAGCCCAAAGCCTCCATTTCCCGATCCGTTCTTAGCCACGAGATCTTGATCCAACCATCTACAAATTCACATTCTTTAGGTTATCATCTGCACTTTTTCCCGGAGGAGCATTTTTCTCACGCCACATTCAAGTACGCATGCTCACTTTCAGTTTTATCAAATAACTATTATATTTTCTTTATTATTAGATATTGTTCACATCGGATATTTGGTTTTAATGTGTGCAGGTACTTGTTCAACAAGTTTACAACCCCTTCAGGTATATTTATGACACTGGCATGTAGTCATTCCCTCCGTAAATCAATTACATATCCCAATCACACCCTCCTCCATTCACCTTTAGGGTCCCTACATCCAACTCTGCAGTATCTTTACCTCTGCTACATTTTGGTACTCTCAACCAGTATCACTCTCCCCCACATGAGTTGTCCCATTCATAGTTCCCCTTGGCAACTTGACACTCATGTTGATTTCACCCCCTAGGGATGGGATTCCTGATAGTATTGTACACTTCCGAGAATGAACCCCATACTTCTTCTCATTGTATTGCTAACCTTCCCAATGGACTCTTGGGTCCTATCATCTCACACTTTGTTCTATTGACTGCACCCCCGGAGTTTCATTATCCCTCCATCTCATCTACCATCAGTTTGCCCATCTGCAGATTGTCCTCCATGCACTTACGTAATACAGAAACCCACCCATGGGGCCCCCACCCTCCATCAGATATCTTTCACAAAATTGTGCTCTAAAATAGGCCAAGCCATCTTTCACTATGGCACCCGTTTATGTATCTATATACTCAACCCAAATTATTCTTTATTTCTTTGGTAATTCTATAAATCCTTTATTTCTAGCATATACACAACTTTTCCGTCGCCATCCTCGATGACCTTCTTTTACCTGGAAAAGAAACCCATGTCGCCCTTGGTTAGGGCATCCACCCTTTTTTTCATACCAACATCGTTAACAAACCCCGAGTATCCCAAGTCCTTGTACCCACAATCTCTAAGTTTTCCCACTTTTTTAGCCTCTGGCACAGTTTAACCCCATATCTAGTCATCCCCCTGACGCTAGATCCAATTTTACGATTGCTTCCAATCATCCCTCAACACCCTAACCAAGGGTAGTCTTGAGTCCCAAAGCATCTTAACATAATTCGTGTTACTCGTCAGTACCTGATATCATATATTACTCACTGGATTTCGAGAAGCCCTTAGCTTCTTGGCGTCGCATCTCCCTTCATGATGACATCAACACAATTTCCAGAAGGGCGACAGTATCTTGACTCTCACTACCTTTTCAATGAGGAGTCTAGGACAACACACAGAGAATCATCATTTATTTTTTATTCTGTTGACCCCCATAACATTTGACTTCAACAAACTCTCATGTTAAGGTGGGTCTTACTATGAGACCATTGCAGTTGTTTCATACTAGTCAAAGAACTTTGAAGTTGATAGGCCATCAATGCCTACAAGTCATCAACACTTCTTACAATCATCCATTACTCACTCCAGAGTCAGTTCACCAGTTAGAACCGTCATCTGTCATTATCAACCGCCCCCGAGGGAACTGAAGTTATCTACATCAACATCCATCATTAGTTATAGTCCCCATTCCAGTTTCATGACACGAGCATGGGGCATGCCCACCTCATTTGTACACAAATTTTATTTTTTCCCAGAGAAAGGTTTGGGTCCCATAGTTTTCCCTCTCCCTCCTGTGGATAGCTTTTGCAGTTCCTCTCTTCACTCTTCCTTACAATGGCATTCTCATCAAAAGAAACATTGATGTATTTCAGATATACGTATGATCCTAACCTCACACATTAGGGGGCATATGTTATCACTGAAAAATCATCCACAACATTACACACAATGGTTGAAGAAAGACATCAGTTCCAACAGAAATTAGTCCAGCTACAACACCAAAATCCATCAGAAAGGAAAAAAACTATATACTTGGTTCAAAAATTAGAGTGTGCAAATTCACCAAAGGAAGCGTACCCACAGTGCACAAAATGTGCAGGCTAACACAACCCTCAGTGTGTAGTGTGCACAAGATGCGTGACTGTCTACAAGAAAAGCCACACACTTCTATGAACAACGCATTTATGAATCTTGTCAGCCTCTCAACCACTTCTAGTCCGACCCCCAACACGATTTGACACTCATATTTGAGAAAAATCTAGCTTGTAGGTTGGTCAAGGGCTAGGAAGTTCCCTAAAAGGCCCCTTGTCCACACTATGAACCAATTATATCTTGCCATGAGTGGACACTATAAATATGTGCCATGTGTGTGCTAGAAAAAAAGGAACTTCAATGTATTGTTATGCTGCAAGAATTATTCTTTGAGAATCCTCTTTTCTCTTTGAATCATTCAAGCACTATCGCAAGGGCCATTCCACTCACCTCTTGATAGGATTGGCATTGTATTTCTACACCATTCTCACTTGTCATTACATGAAGAGAAGATCTATCTATTAGGGAACTCCAGAGCCCTCCCAAGGAGGAAGAGAGGACTCATAAGTCCCTACCTTTCTATAATGTGTTTATCCTATCAATATATTGATCCATTGGTAGCTATATATTGGTCATTTTTTGTTTTTCATGGTTCTAGTTCTTGCAAGCTTCTCTAACATTTATTTCTTAGTTGTTTTTAGTTTTATTTCTTAGTTTCATGTGTATTTGGTTATTTAATCAACTCACAAACCTCTATCTTTTTTAGCTGACTTAACTAAGCATGAAAGTGTTGTGCTTTTGTTGACCCATGTGACAAAGCCAACGCAACCCCTGGTAATCAGTGCAGAGTTGCCAGGTATCATCTTTCTTCTGCACAAGCATGATTGGGCTTCCACACAATGATGAGTTGGATTGGATGTGCCCCTTTTGGAGTAGTTCTTGGATCTGACGCTTGATCTCCTCATTTTCTAACAGAGAACGACTATAGACTGAACCATTGGGTAGCAGTACACTAGGGGTCATATCGATTGAATGCTTGAACTCACAATGTAGAGGTACCCCAGTGGGTGAGGATAATATGTCTTTGTAGTCTTCTACGACCTTATCCACTTCCTTCTGCTGCGTGGAGAGTTTGGCCATAGAGGTCATGGATGTGGCTGCAACCTTCCGCTCACTTTGAAAGTGAATCATGAAGAAAACAAACTTTTTGGTCTGAGAGATGACTTTCCTGCATTGCTTAGCAAATATCAAGGAAATGGCAGCAAGTGGGACTACCTCAAGTATCATGTACAATTTCCTATCCAAAGTAATAATAACACTACGAGTCCTAGACTCATATATAGCATGATGTTTCCATAAATAAGGTTGGCCCAAAAGAACATCACAAACTTCAAGGGGATCAACATCACACAATATCTCACCTTTGAAGGTCTTGATGTCTTAAGATAGGCGACATTGTTGCTTGACGCGAAGATTGCTTCCTTGGAAGAGCCATCTGATGGTGTATGGTTGCAAGTGTGTCGTTTTTGGCAGGGCCAGTCGCTTGAAAACCTCCGTTGAGATGAGGTTCTTTTGGTTATTACTATCAACGATGAAGTGCAGTGGAGTACTCTTCATCCACATCTATGAATGAAAGAGGCGCTCGCCTTCCTATGGCTCATCGGGTTCATCGGGATGGATCTTGGTGGTAGAAACAATGTTACTGGGTTATGCCAGGGGCTCTTATGGAAGTCACACCACTTCCCGGTTTATTTCTTCATCTTTCCATTGTCCTTCTTTGTTTTCGTCTTAGATTGGTTGTCCTGAGGTTGTCCATCTTTGCTCTGCCCTTTGTTCTATGGGTTGGGGCTACCCTTGCCCTAGTTCTACTGTGAGGGTTTCCCAAACCCAAATTTCCATGTCTTTTGTTTAATCTTCTGATCGATTTTGAGAGAATATTGATAAGCCACGCCCAACGACGAGATGTCCATAAACTGGATTTTAGTCTAGATATACCTATGCAAATCGTCGTGGTACTTGAGCACCAAATATCACTCAGAATATTTAATACCCAACTTGGTGCACAATATATGGAAGATATTTGTGAACTCTAGCATTGTTTGGTCCCTTTCTTGCCGCAGTGTGGTCCATCTTGTATATAGGTCGTCATAACTTCCAACTGGGTAGTATTGTTCCTTAATAGCATCCCTAAAGGAATCTCAGGTGAGTGCGACTATAAATAATGAGGGTTCCTTTGTTTCCTTTTTCTCATAGAAAGTCTCCCACCAATATTTGACATGGGGGAGGGATATGAGGAGCACAAATGTAATCTTTTCTTTATTGGAAACGTTATGGACAGAAAAATACCCTTCTAGCAAATACAACCATTTGTCTACAACATCTATGTATATATGACCTTCAAATATATAAATATAAAAGTTTAAATGTAACTTGAAGGGTGTGGAGCCTCCGCTCGAGGAATATCTATCACCCTTTGGTAGACATCGAAGGTTTGCACAAAACTATCCATCATCTCATTCCTTTGTTCTGCGAGGGCTTCCTCAAGCAACAATTTGAAAGGATCTCTTGTCCCGTCATTGATATGGATTATTTTTTAGAATGAAATGAGGGTAGATATATAACAATGAAATATACAGAGATATTGTGAGATACACAAAAATGTTGCAATAAACACAGAGATACAATAATGCATAATTTTTATTAATGAGAGAATGTACAGAAATTGTAAAATTACAAAGTGAATGACTCGCTGGAATGGTGGAATCTTAACTCTGATAAGTGATGCGATGGCTATGCTCATTCGGAAGAAGATGATGATATTTACAATGAGGCTCTAGAGGCCTTTTTAACATAAATAAAATCTAAAACCCTAACTCACATATGTGAATCTAAGAGGCGCTCCCTGTCCTTAGGATCCTCTGGTTCTTCTGGTTGGATTTTTGCGGTCGCGATAGTAGCAGTGGGTTCTGCATCAATTATATGTCTCCTTTTATTAGTGTCTGAATTGGAGTCTGATTCGGGGCTCAGCTCTGTTTCTTTGAGATCAACCACCAATGACTGTTTCGAGCGACATTCATTGGTGTTGTGCCAAGGGATTTTGTGGAACTTGCACCACTTCCCAATGTCTATCTTTGTCTTTCCATTACCATTATTTTCTTGTGGCTTGGATTGGTTGTCTCGACTATTCTATGAGTAAGGGTTTCCTTTACCATACTTCAGTTGTTGCGGATTTGCAGACCCAAATTCCCGCTTGTTCTACTGCTTAAATTTATGCTCGATTTTAACAACATATCTATAAGCGGCTTCCAATGATGAGATGCCCATAAACTCCATTTTGGTTTGGATGTACCTATGTAGAGCCCCACGGTATTTCAGAATCAGATTCTACTTAGAGTCTTTGATACCCAGCTTGGTGCGCAAGGTATGGAAGGTATTTGTGAACTCCGACACCGTTTGGTCCCGCTTTTGATGCAGCGAGGTCCATCTCATGTATTGGTCATCATAGTTTCCCACAGGGTAATATTGTTCCTTGACCACATCCATAAAAAAATCCCAAGTGGACTCGGCCCCAAATATTCTAGACTCCTCAATGGAACTTTTCTCCCACTAAGTTTCCCAACAATGTTTGACATGGAGAGAACCTTAAGGAGAACAAAGGTGATCTTTTCTCTGTCGAAAATATTGTGACAAAGAAATAACCTTCTAGCAAATTTAACCATTTTTCCAAAGCATCTACATCAATTTGACCTTCAAATAAGGGAATATAAAAATTAACTTGTACCTTGAATGGAGTAGTGTCTCCAAAGTGAATGCTTGATGAAGGCATGCCTATTATTATCAGTATTCTTTGAAGGATTTGGGAAAAATTCTCCAACATCTCGTTCCTTTGTTGCATGAGGGCTTCCGCGAGAAACAACTTGATGGGATCTTCTACTCATGTGTATCTCTTTTCTTCTGCCATGGGAGGATGCTTGGGTTGACAAGAGAAGCTATCCTCAAAGGAAAATGGATTGAGACCCAACTCTATATACCATGACCTCGTCGAGGACATGCACTAAGAAACAACAATGAGCAACCTGCTCTGATACCACTGATCCGGATTATTTTTTAGAGCGAAATGAAGGAAGAAATATAACAATGAAATATACAGAAATATTGCGAGATACACATAAATGTTGCAATAAACACAAAGATACACTAATGCACAATTTTATTAATGAGAGAATGCACAAAAATTGTAAAATTACAGAGTGAATGACTTGCTAGAATGGTGACAACGTATCTCTAACAAGAGATGTGATGGCTACGCTCATTCGCAAGAAGATGATGATGTTTACAATGAGGCTCTAGAGGCCTTTTTAACATAAATAAAATCCAAAACCCTAACCCTGGAAGATGAAATGCCAAAATTTTTGCGGGCCCCGATGGGGGTAGTTGGTACATCAACTTCCCAAGGGCATAACTTTCACATACGATCTTTGTTTGGGGCATTTGATACCTCATTGAAAAGGTCTATCCAAGAAGTAAAACTTCTGTCAGGGGTCAAGGCATGTAATTTATAACCCTTGGCCCCCCAAAAGTCCAAAAAAAACATTGTTAAGGCCTCAAAATGGCCCCAAAAGTTTGGTACTCGAAAAACTATAAAAAACTGCCAAAATAGAAAACTTTATTTTGAGCCAGTAGATTAGGTGGGTGGCCACCAATCTCCATCTATATCAGTCATATTTGTTTTCTCTCACCATGGAAGGTCACTTGGGTGTACGAGAGCTCTTTTCCTCAAGAGAAACAAGCTCGAGACCCAACTCTTTGTACCTTGACCTCATCGGGGCATGCACTAAGAACGACAAGGAGTAAACCCCTATGATACCATTGATCTAGATTTTATGTGAAGAACAAAATGAATATAGATCTATATTATTAATATATAGATACAATGAACAATAACAAAGATATAGTAAAACTTGGCTTCTATTCAATAAAGAAATCTGCTAAAAATGTAAAATGCAGACTAAAACAAGCTTGCTAGAATGGTGACAGGTTATCTTTGATAAGAGATGTGACAGTAGCGCTCATTCGAAAGAAGATGATTACAATGAGGCTCCAAAGACATTTTTACAATAAACATGAATTCCAAAACCCTATACATCCAAAAACCTAACCCTAGGAGATGAAGCGACATAAGTCATGTGGGTCTCGTTGGTATAAGTTGGTACATCAACTTCCTAGGTTCGTAACTTCTGCATACGATCTTCGTTTTAGGCGCACGATAGCCTGTTGGAAAGGTCTATACGAGGACTACACATTATGTTGTCACACTCAGACTCCATATAATATGTAATTGTGGTGGGCCCAAAAAACATTGTTTAGGGCCTCAAAACGACCCTGAAAGTTTGGGACCTGAAAAGCTAGAAAAAAAATTGTCGAGATGAAAACTGAAACTACCAAGACAACATTTGTATGTGAGTCATTTGGAATAGGTGGGTAGCCACCGATATCCACTTGTATCACTATATTTAAAAACATATGTGTATTACTTCCATACTTCCCCAAGATTTTCTCCCAAACCAACCTCCTCGCAAGTGAGCCATTTTTATTGCCAATTTGTAGACCTCTCCTAGTTCACAATTTGTCTTAGTGAAGAAATCCCTTTGCTTCGAATCTCTCGTGTCACCCGAGTAGAATTTGTGGATATATTTGCTACCTACCCAAGGATTGAGCCCAATCTAGACTTTATCTCCTCTACACACCTTCCATATCAACCAATTATCAATGAGATGGAAAGCTGAGTTCATAGATTTCTAGATCATTGATGCATTATGAGCATATTTCAATGATTTCTTAATCCATTCCTTTACTATGGCTAGGTACCAGTACTTGGCTTTGATTATGTGGACCCAATGTATGCCTTTTCCTTGTACTAGCTTCCATACAATTTTTGTAGTTAGAGCCTTGGAGAAGAGAAATAGTTTTTTAGGCCCCATCCTCCATTTGTTTTTGGAACTTTCTGGGAAGCTAACACACGAACTTTATTTTTGTTATCTCTTGACCAAATGAATCCCAATGACATTATTTGTACACTCCTACTTAAATTCCACACAAATATTTACTCCATTCCATGAAATTTTTTATTTTTTTTATTTTTTCCTCGAGGTGGAAAAACCTATCATAACTCAGTGGTCAACTGATAGCAAGAACAATCATCACCATCATTTAAGGAAAACCATGCCACCTAAAATAACCCGTTGGTGATTCGTAAAGGAGAATACTTTCACTATTGATAGATCCCTCTAAGTATTGAATCATTAACCTATTTCTTTACATAAAAAAAATAAAAAATAAAAAATAAAATAGATTTTAACCATTACATAAAATATATCCCTCCCCTTTTAAAATAACATATATTATAACTATTATAATATATATATATATATATATATATATATATATATATATATATATATATATATATGTCAAATCCAAAGTTGGTCGTCTTCTTAGAGGTAGTTGAGGTAGTACATAATGCTCAAATAGCAACTCCCTTCTTAGAGGAAGGAATTAAATCATGTAGTTTAAAAGACATACATATATAACAAAAGAGCTTTACGAGCGAATTCACAATATAACACCTACATGTCAAGTGGCAATGACTTTGGTACAATCCTTGGTAAGAAGGAAAACTTATCTAAATAAACAAGTGTTGCAAGGCAACGGTAGTCCCTGCCTTTGGTGAATTTGAAAATTCATAATAAAAATAATAATGATTTAAAACTAAATAAGATTAAATTATATAAATTGTAAGACTAAATAAAAAAAGGTAAAACTTTTTAATGTTTTTTATATTATTAATTAGATTTGAAAATTGATAAAATAATGATTTAAAACTAAAATAAGACTAAATTATATAATCTGTAAAACTAAATAAAAAAGGATAAAACATTTTAA
>ML778788.1:956623-975393 GCA_009831015.1 Picea engelmannii
AGGTAGAGTTGCATGGTCAACACAACTCCCGAAATCATGAAGAGAGAAATGCCAAAAGGTGGGTCCCAAGTATCAGTCAAAGGATACGTGCGGTGGAAGTCAAAGGAGTGGTTAGAGTTCCAGAAACCTTTCGAGTTTCGAGGATTCCAAAGGGAAAGGAGGAACGCTTGCATTGCGATTTCCCGAATCACAAAACCCCGAAAGTATTTAGAGGAATAGCAGTAGGTCATAGGATCGGTCGTATGAAAAGTGACTCAAGGGAGGAGCTAAGGATTTGTTAGACCCTTTCGGGTTTCGACATTTCGAAAGACAGAGAATAGGGGAACGCTTGCATCCCGATTCCCTGGATCGCGAAAGTCGGAAGCGCCTTTTTTGGTAAGGCATGTGGTCATAGCCAACGATCACATGGAGGAGGATAAGGGAAGGGATGGTCTGCGCTAGGCCCCATAAAAATTCGGGGATTGTGTCCCTCGAAGAAAAGATGAAAATTCTAGGTTGTCGTAGCGGGGGTGTGACAACCATGTATTCCCCAATTAACTTGGCAGGGACTACATTGCTACACAACCTTCTCTTTGACACCAATGTAGTTGATGGAGTCCATGCGCTGGGTCCATTCCCTCTCTTCTCCTCACCACTTGGAAATCCAAAGAGACTGTGTTGGGGTCATTCTCTCTCTGCTGCTCACCACTTGGAAAGCCAAAGGGAAAGGGGCCAAGGAAATACTGGGTTCACCCACTTGTAGGTGCATCCGATAAAGATGCTCAAGCTCACCTAAAGCAACCTCACAACCGCCTTATTACAGAGTGAAGGACACCAACTATATCATATAAGATGAGAGATCTGCAACTGCAACTTATTTTTGTAGCAGAGATAGAAACAATCAAGGAGATAAGACCACAAAATCCAAAATGCTTTTTTCACGAGTATAGTTACTCAGTTTATGAAGGAAAATCATATTGATTCAGTCAATTTCTGTTATTATCTGTTCATTGATGAAAAGTCTACATTAAAGCATTCCATTTTTCGGGTTTGGAATATCGAAGTACTTACAAGTGACTAATCTATTTGTAGCAGGAGCAGAGGATGACTCGAATCCTGAAACATTTCTTCCATTTTCATCTATTTTTCCATTACAAGAGCAAGTAGCAATCCCGTCAGCCAGTCACAGTACCCGTATTAGAGGTAGTGGAGCGAGTTGGATCATATGCAACAACCAACACTTATTGAAATATTCTCTTGTATTCCAGGTACACCATATAAAAGAGAATGGTATAAACGCTTTTGGATTCCTAGTTGGTCCACTTGTATATAACAATCTTGCAATATCATCTGTTCTGATTTTGCACCCCACAAAAGAACAACAAATTTTAAGGTTGCATATGAGTTGAACTTTGTCGCAGGCTCATTGAATAGACCTGGATGGTCAACAAGAAATGCAACACTTTCAAAATGAAGGTATATTTGCAAACGTTCCTCCATTAACAAACCGACGACATGAATTGCACCCAAACAGAAGGAATGCAGATGTTGTCTTGTACAGAATTTGGAGGAGAATGTTGAGGGGTTCATGATGATAGATCTTTGGTGATAGGTTAGTGGAAATTTGATAGGGAAGTTTGCATAAAATATAATTTTTTTATAAGAAGAGTCTAATTACCTGATACATATTGAGCTCTGTGTTTGTTGATAAAATCTTTGAAGCCTTTTGAAGCTTGTTGTATAATAACAGAGCGGATCCTTTGAGAGGCTGGAAACTTGTTTCCTAAAGAACTGCCCCATCCCAATAGTATTAATTGGAAGTCTCTAGGATACCTGAAGAACTGACCCATCCTAATAGCAGTATTTGGAAGTCTCTAGGCTACCTACTTATGAGCATGCCACGAAACCCTAAGCTAAAAAAGAAAGAACTCACCCCTCTCTATTCTGTTGAATGGATGATTGGTTGCAATTTCAGGTTTCATGTTTGCGCCAACAAGAATGGAACATAAAAAATGAACCTGGTAGATACCTGGGACGACTCAGTGAGGCCACATTGCCTTGTGCATGCAACAACATTCCCATGAGATGTTAACAACAATGCAACTATTTCCTTTCTGGTTAGAGCGGACACCTCAAACATATTTAATTGACATGAGCTTCTCGTAGCCAAATCTTGAACACTAGTATCAACCACAACGTTTTCTTTTAATATAAATTGGATGAAATAATATTATTCTTTCTAGTCTTCTGTCCATTCTAACTTAAATTTTATTTTTATTTTTTTTACAAAATTTTGAAAATTATATACAAAATAATTAGGTTGGACTCCATTTGCAAAGAATTCATTTTCTCATCTTCGTGAACACTTCGCGCACCCTCAAAAGACCGTTCTTTGCAAAATTGGTGAACCATACTGAGTCAAGGCAATAGATTCGTGGCATCTGCAAATCCATTTACTAAAGAAGTAACCAAGCGGCCAAACCCCGACCAAAGTGAATGGAAGAACTAGAACTGGAGATCAGTAACCAAGCCGCCAAACCTCGACCAAAGTGAATGGAAGAACTAGAACTGGAGATCAGAAGATGATGTGTTACTCAAGGAAGCATATTTCGCACCATCAGTATCAGGCGAGTCTTCGACATATGAAACCGCATATAGTATCACACCGGAAAGTTCATCCCTTGAGGGAGAGATCACCAGGAATGCAAGAGTGCTCTCGTGTCAAAAGGGACTCGTTCCTAATTGCAACTTCTTACCCACCATTACCACCACTCAAGTCGAGTACCCTCAAACATTACTGTTATTTTAATAATTGTCTCTATTTCAATGCCCTTCTTCTTACAGTGCTTGGCAAATTAAATAGCCACATCCTATGTATTGCTTGCAACCTTCGTGGCCAAAGCATCTACTCAACCGTTGTGTTTTTATAATAATTCATCAATTAAGTTCATTATTTATTCATTACTTTTTATCATTTTGGAAAATGATAAGGATTTATGTTTATTGATTTCTCATTTTGGAAAATGATAAGGATTTTTGTTTATATTAAAATTTTGAGTGTAAAAATTTTGGTAACACTTGTTATTTTAAAATTTTATTTATTATTTTTTCTAACATTTTTATATAATTAAAAATTAATAATAATTTAGTTCTATAAAATCATTTTTAAAAATAGATTTTATATGATATTTAAATGTTTAAAAAAAATCATTGAAACTATATAATATTTAAATGTTTTAAAAATATAATTGAAACTATATAGTATTTAAATGTTTTAAAAAAAAATTGAAACTATATAATATTTAAATGTTTTAAAAAATTAATTGAAACAATTTAATATATGTGTATTTAATAACAATAATTTGAGCTGAGGGAATTTAATATTAGTGTGTTTAGCAACAATCGAAGGAACGTTCTTTGCATTGTTTAAACTTTTTTTTGGACGTTTGTGAATAAATAACCGCATTTGTAAAGATGCTTATTTGGAAATGCGTTTGGATAATTTTGCTAAGTCTCATCTTAACCCAGAATCAAATTTTAGTATTTGAATGAAGAACAAAGAATATAACATGGCAACAATACTTTATTACAGAGAACTCAACTGTAGCTAAAACATATCCAAACAATAATGCTATATATCAAAATTATGAACAATAGAATTAAAATAAACTTGTAATTTTTTTTATATAATGGATATGATGAAAATGATTATTTAATTAATGTGCAAACTTTCAAATATTTTAAATAATTGATAATATTTTAAAATCTAAACGAAATAGGCAAAGAGTTTTTATGTTGGCATGAGACAAAGATATTCATAATGGGTTCTAATAATTTACCACTTATCACAAACTTTAGTTTACTTTAAATGGGGTATAACTAATTCCAAAGCACGCAAGGATGGGCATCAATGAAAAGATTAACTTCTTCCCCTGTGTTGTTGATGGGCGTGTTGGAAATCCGAGTCTTGGACTTAGGAGAGGAGAGAGAGTATTCCTCATTTTGTGGATGAAAGATTCCTAACACCATGATTAATCCATGGTTATTTATTTCTGGTTGTAATACTTTCTAGCATTTAAAGTGTGGTTGATTTTTTTTTGTTGTTCATACCAACGCTATTTAATTCATATTATGATATCTGAGCTTAAGGTGAAGGGTTTGATATTTTATTGATTATATGGTATATATGAAAAGGGAAGTCAAGGTTTGATTTTGGATCCTATCATCTTATTACTAGGGTTCGATTCCAAACTCCATGTTATTATTGTTGTCACATTAGATAGAGTTTGCAATAATGATTTTTGTTGTTTATATGATTTTAATATGATTTTACTTGTTGTTTGATATCTTCTTTATCATTATTATCTTGTTTGGTATCATATTATATTTTGTCCCATTGTCATATTTTGTTTATGAAATTATATTCTTTGATTGAATCATGCAGGAAGACCTCTAATACACTATTCTTGTCGAACAAGTAAATCTAAGCTTTCATCCTAGGTAGGTACTAAGAAGGTTAGTGACCTCATTCCATTCATTATACTATCTTTTTATCTGGGGCCAGCTCATCCCACTCAGGTTTTTAAGTGACTCTCAATGTATGTAGGGAGTATGACTTAGTTTCTTTTTGGTATCTTTAACTATATATAAAAGAAGGAAAGATATTGAGCAATATTGATAGAATAAGGTTTAATTGGAAATTATATCCTAATATCAGACTTATGTATTACTCCACTTGGTTCATTAATAGCTTTAAATGATTATTTTTATCAATTTCCAAACCTACCTAGGCAGGAACTAAGCTGCCATGCAACACTTGTTAGTGTTGTTTTATATCACTATTGTGTTGTGTTAGGATTACACATGTGATGTTCTTATTCATTTTTGCGTCATATAAATGTCATATTGCATTACTCCTGCGTCATGTTAATGTCGGGTTTGCATTGTTATTGTTCTTTTTGCGACATGTGAGTGTTTTTTAACATTGGAGTAGATATGTTTTGCATCAAAATAATATCAAAATAATGTCATTCTAGCGTAAAAATTGTGATGCAATTATTGTTAATCATTTAATTGTTTTCATTAATTTAGTTATTAGTTTGATTATTTATATTTAATTCATTATTATTATTAATTAGTTGAATTAATAATTATAAATGAAATATTAGTTAATAGTTCTTAATCATTATTTTTATAATATTATAATATTGATGAGATCGATGTTTAGTATAAGTCTATTTTACAAGGTTATAATGGACATTATCTAATTGTTCTACGTTTTTTCCCTTTTCGTCGGAATATGACAACATAAATCTGCATAAAATTACTTTTTTTTGTTGTTGTTTAAATTGCATTTTTTAATGCAGAAATGGATTCAGCGTGTTGAAAAACCCTTGGGGCACTTGGATTATATAAAATTAACCACTCAAATCTGCAGATACAAAAATTTATGGCTGAATTTCGGGAAAATATCCCCGGAAAAGAGCCAAAACATAAAACGTTTAGACTACGACATAATATTGATAGAAAAAGTTATGTATATATATAAATGTAAAGTCATTTTTTGGTGTTTGCACAAAGTTGATGGACAAAAAAGTGGCAATGAAGTGTAAAGGAACGAGAGAGCATTCCTAGAAACGTGCACGAGTTCTTAATCATATAGCATCGATACTCACCAAACCACCACACACACTTGCCAACCCAAATTATTTATGAATGCATGTGTGTTCCTGAGAAACATGTGTTCAAGAATGCACACACGTTCTTGAAAAAAATTGAAATGAAAAGAATGTGTGTGATTTAGGAATGTGCACGTGTTCTTAAAGCATGTACATGTTATTAGGAACATGAACGTGCATGTGTTCCTATTAACACAAAATCTCTCTCTCTCTCTCTCGCTTGTTGTCTCCCCCCTTTCTCTCCCTCTCCCTCTCTCTCTCTCTTTCTCGTTGTCTCCCCCCTTTCTCTCCCTCCCCCTCTCTCTCTTCCCCCTCGGCCCCTCTCTTCCTCTTCCCCCCTCTCTCTCCCCCATAACTCCCCCGTCTCTTTATCGTTATGTCTCTCTACCCCACTCACTTTCTTTGTCTTCTCTCCACCTCCCTCCCTCTCTCGTCCTTTAATTCTCTCTCTATCCCTCCCTCACTCCTCCCCAACTCTGCCTCTCTCTCTACCTATATCTATCCCCCCTCTCTCTTTCATCCCCTTCTCTCTCTCTCTGTTGATGTTTGGACAACATTGGGAATATATATATATATATATATATATATATATATATGACATGATATTTATAATACAACGTATAAATATACTTAATAAATAAGTAGTTACTTATTATCCAAGGGACACATCCTTTCATGGATGGTCATAATATGTTCTATATATATGAAACTCTCATCATTGTAATAATATATCAATCCATTATAATCATTTTATCTTAGCATTTTCTACTGTACTCATGTTTTTGTGCATGGTTATTCTTCTTGTGATATGGGTTATTACTACTGCTATTGTTCATGGTTTATGCTTCAGTTCATGTAAATTTGTAAAGAAACTAAATGTAATTGAACAACATTAAATTCCAACATGGTATTAGAGCAACGTTCTTGAAAGAAGACTATTGCACATGCATTGACCTTATACAGTAGCTCATCATACCTTTCCTGCAATTCATTGTTTTGTTGCAACTGCAACTTAGGTTAAAGTTTCTGCACTCTTCCAACAACCATGGTGAACCATATTTTGGTGGAAGATAGGCTTGATGGAACAACCAACTTCAGTTCTTGGAAATCTAGATTTCTCATCACTCTAGAAGAAAGTGACCTAATGAAGTTCGTTGAAGAAGTTTTACTAGAATCAACTGATGATGCAAAAAAGTCTCAATGGAGGAAGAATGATGCAAAAGCCAGAAAGATCATCATCTATTCTGTGAGAGACCATTTAATCCCTCACATCTCCAACTTGAAGAAATCTAAGCTGATGTACAACGCCTTGAATAAGTTGTTTGAGAGCAAAAACACCAGCAGAGCACTTTCCTTGAGACACCAGCTTCAAAATATCAAGATGATGAAGTCTGATACAATTGCCACCTTCTTCATGAATATTTCAGAGATCAGAGGTCATTTGGGTGCTATTGGTGAAATCATGTCTGATAGAGAACTTGTCATGATTACCCTTAATGGTATTCCAAGCCATTGGGAGCCATTCATTCAAAGTATCAGTGGGCGATCCAAATTTCCCAAGATTGATCGTTTATGGGCAGACTGTACTCAAGAGGAGACTAGACTTGCAGTTAGAGGCATGCAATGTTCCCATCATGATGAAAATCAATCCCTTACCACTCATGCAAGGAAAAACAAAGGAAAAAGAAGAGGTTTCGGCAAAACATTTAAAGGAAGGAAGTCAACACCAACTTCTGAGCACAAAAAGAAGGATATGTCAAAGGTTCAGTGCTTCAGATGTGACAAGTATGGCCACTATGTGAAAAATTGTCGTACACGGAAGAAAGGAAAGCAACATGCTTCCACTGCTAATGTTGATTTAGAACCACCTCAGAGGAAGTCAAGGAATGCAAGCATGAACGATGAAGAGTTCTTCTTCATTTCATCCCTCTCAAGTATGGTTCCTACTAGTAATGATATTTGGTTGATTGACAGTGGTGCTTCCAGACATATGACTGGATACATAGAGCACCTTACAAATCTAGTAGAGAAAGAATCTTGTTTGAATGTTGTACTTGGTGATGATTCTAGATATATTGTGAAGGGAGTTGGATCCACTTCCTTACAATTGGATTCTGGCACCCCACTCCATTTGAGTGATGTATTATTTGTACCTGGGATGAGAAGGAACCTTGTCTCTATTTCATCCTTAGAGAATAAAATCTACAAGGTTGTTTTCTTTGATGGAAAGGTTTTTGCATGGAACAAGAACTCTAGTATGGATTATGCTCGGGTGATTGGTGTTCAAGAGGACAAATTGTACAGATTGATTGTCCGACAGTTTAGGCCTTAATACATGATTCTATTAGTTTGAGTGAACTATGGCATAGAAAACTTGCTCATTTACATTATAGAGCTCTTCCTGCTATGGGGAATATGGTGACATGCCTTCCAAAGATCCATGTTGAACATGATGGAATTTTCAGAGGTTGTGCTCTTGGAAAGAATGCCAAAGGGTCCTTTCTGAGTAGTGACAACAGATCCAAGGGGATCTTAGAATTAGTTCATATAGATTTATGTGGACCCATGACAGTTGCTTCCTTGAGTGGATACCTATACTATGCGATCTTCATTGATGACCACTCTCAAAAGACTTGGATTTACTTCTTGAAGACCAAGGATGGAGTCCTTGCCAAATTTCAGGAGTACAGAGCACAGGTCGAAAACCTGACCAGAAAGAAGATTAAAGTGTTGAGATCAGATAATGGAGGAGAATACATCTCCCAAGATTTCAGTGATTTTTGCATCGAGGAAGGGATCAAGAGGGAGTACACTGTTCCTTACAACCCTCAACAGAATGGGGTCACAGAGAGGAAGAACAAATCTATTGTTAAGCCAGTCAAGGCAATGATTCATGATCAACATTTACCTATGTTTTTGTGGGCAGAAGAATCCATGACTGCAGTGTATGTTCAAAACAAAAGTCCTCATAAGACTTTAAGGAACATGAATCCCGAGGAGGCCTTCACCAGAGTGAAGCCTGAGGTTGGACACTTCAGGATATTTGGGTGTCTAGTATACAATCATATACCCAAATACAAAAGGACCAAGCTAGAACCTTTAGGTAGAAAGGGTACATTTGTGGGGTATAGTGAGTCTTTGAAGGCATACTAGATTTACATCCCTGGTTAGAGACATATTGAGGTGAGCAGAGATGTTACCTTTGAGGAGGAGGTAACCTTCATGAGATCTAGAGGATCTCACATGGATATTGATAGTGAGAAACAAGAAGAGATGGTTCCTTCTCCCCCTTACCCTCCAATAGTTTAGAGGGAGACATTTGAGCCTATTAATCCCATTAATATTGTACCTCTAGTTGATGTTCCCAGAGATATTGTAGTAGGTCAGAAGAGACCTACATGGGCTCGTCAGACTCTGTAGGAGGCAGAAGGACATGCAACTCCTCATGGTACCTTCCGAGAGAGCAACAGACCTCAGAGATATCCGTGCTATGCCGCAACTATGAGCCACATCATTGATTTTGAGCCTTCATGTTATGAGGAGGCATCTAGTCAACGAGTATGGAGAGATGCCATGATGGAGGAGTATTAGTCCATCATGAAGAATGATGTGTGGGATATTGTTTTGAGACCTGAAGGGAAGTATGTATTGACTTCCAAATGGATCTATAAGATCAAACATACAACTTACGGAAGCATCGAGAAGCACAAAGAAAGATTTGTTGCTAGAGGATTCTCTCAAGTGGAGGGAACAGATTATGAGAAGAAATTTGATCATGTTTCTCGATACATTTATATCCGGACGATTATTGCCCTCACAACATCCATGGGTTGGAAACTATATCAGATGGATGTGAAAACAACCTTTCTCAATGGAGATATTGAGGAATAATTATACCTCGAGCTTGGTATGCGAGGATTGATGGACACCTGATGAGTTTGGGCTTCAAAAAAAGTGGTGTTGGTCCCAATCTATACTACAATACTGTTAACGGTGAGGCCCTGATTCTGGTCCTCTACGTTGATGATTTATTCCTCATTGGTACATAGAGCCTTATTACTGAATGCAAGTATGCATTGGCCTTTGAGTTCGCGATGAAGGACCTTGGTATGATGAAATACTTCTTGGGACTAGAGGTGTGGCAAAGAACTGATGCGATCTTCCTAAGTCAGGGGAATTACACAGTTGAGATATTGAAAAAGTTTAGGATGACAAACTGTAAACCATGGCTACACTAATGGTGGTGAATCTGAAGAAACTAAGTGTGTATTCTTTCGATTTCGACGAGATTGATCTAACCCTATACAAACAACTGATTGGATCATTGATGTATCTGGTTAACACAAGACCAGATATTTGCAATGCAGTGAGTGCACTTAGCCAATTTATGAGCCAACCGAGACAGATACACTGGATTGTTGTGAAGCATGTGTTGAGATACATGAGAGGAACAATTGGACATGGTATGAGATATATTTCTAGTATTGACATGATATTGTAGGGATATACTGATTCTGATTGGGTAGGGAGTGCAGTAGACAGGAAGAACACCTCTGGGTGTTGCTTCACTTTGGGATCTGCCATGGTTTCCTAGTGTTGCAGGAAACAAACTTCCGTGGCCTTGAGTACTACATAAGCAGAGTACATTGCATTAAGTGTGGTAGTCCGTGAAGAAGTGTGGCTTCACAAGCTCCTTGTAGATTTATTTGGAAATGTGCTAGATTCCACTGCTATTCATTGTGATAACCAGAGTTGTGTGAATCTCTCATAGAATCCAATGTTTCATGACAAATAGAAACACATTGAGATCAAGTACCATTACATCCGAGACATGGTGCAGAGGAAGGTAGTATTGGTGCAATACCTTCCTACAGATGAGAAGGTTGTTGATGTTCTTACCAAACCCCTTACCAAGACGAAGTTCGAATACTTTTGTGACAGACTTGGTGTGGAAGAGAATGCCTCCCTCGCTGAAAAGGAGTTTTAGTGTTTGCAACTTCCTGAAATATTCTCCAGATCGTACTCCTCTATGACTGAAGTGAATTGATCTATGATGACATTTATTAGAGACATGATAAGTGGGTTTGAGCTTATATCCCAATGTCCCATGTGGAGAGAAAATCAGGACATGTCAAGGGAGTTGACCCTTGACATCACACACTATGGGAGTTGACCCTAGTGTTTTTAGAGGGTGTAGCCTCTGGAAGTCCACATGGGAGTGTCATGTGTGACAAACATTCTCCATTTCATACTCCTCTGTGAATTGAGTTGAGTTGATATGTGAGGACACTTATTCTTGAAGGGATAACTGCATTTGGGCTTCTATCCTAACATCCCATGTGGAGCTCACATGAGGACATGTCAAGGGAGTTGACCCTTGACGTCACACATTATGGGAGTTGACCCTGGTGTTTCTAGAGGGTGTAGCCTCTAGAAGTCCACATGGGAGTGCCATGTGTGAAAAAACTTTTTCTACTATGGTGGTTGTGTACAATCGGCAGAGACTGTGTGTCTTTGGACAATAGTTGTGTACTACTATGGAAATATACTTCCCTAGCTAAGAGGGAGTGTTGATGTTTCAGCATCGGGTGAAACTTCTCCTAGATTGGGCTGCAGACCAAGGGAGATAGGATACATTTATCATAAAGGTGCACTTGTGATAAAGTACATTGCTTGAGTGTGGTAGTCCGTGAAGAAGTGTGGCTTCACAAGCTCCTTCCAGATTTATTTGGAAATGTGTTAGATTCCACCATTATTCATTGTGATAACCAGAGTTGTGTGAAGCTCTTAGAAAATCCAGCGTTTCATGACAAATAGAAACACATTGAGATCAAGTACCATTACATCCTAGACATGGTGCAGAGGAAGGCAGTATTGGTGCAATACCTTCCTACATATGAGAAGGTTTTTGATGTTCTTACCAAACCCCTTACCAGGATGAAGTTTGAGTACTTTCATGACAGACTTGGTTTGGAAGAGAATGCCTCCCTCGCTGAAAAGGAGTTTTGATGTTTGCAACTTCCTAAAACATTCTTCAGATCATACTCCTTTGCGACTGAAGTGAATTGATCTGTAATGACACTTATCTGAGATGTGATAAGTGGGTTTGGGATTATAACCCAACGTTCCATGTGGAGAGCACATGAGAACATGTCAAGGGAGTTGACGCTTGACATCACACACTATGGGAGTTGACCATAGTGTTTCTAGAGGGTGTAGCCTCTAGAAGTCCACATGGGAGTGCCATGTGTGACAAACATTCTCCAGTTAGTTCTCCTCCATGAATTGAGTTGAGTTGATATGTGAGGACACTTATTCGAGAAGGGATAAGTGCATTTAGGATTCTAGTCCAACATCCCATGTGGAGAGCACATGAGGACATGTCAGGGGAGTTGACCCTTGACGTCACACATTATGGGAGTTGACCCTAGTGTTTATAGAGGGTGTAGTTTCTAGAAGTCCACATGGGAGTGCCATGTGTAACAAACCTTTTGCTACTATGGTGGTTGTGTACCACTGGCAGAGACTGTGTGTCTCTCGACAGTAGTTGTGTACTACTATGGAAAGATACTTCCCTAGCGAAGAGGGAGTGTTGATGTTTCAGCATTGGGCGAAACTTCTCCTATATTGGGCTACATACCAAGGGAGATAGGATACATTTATCATAAAGGTGAATTTGTGATAAAAGTACATTGCATTGAGTGTGGTAGTTCGTGAACAAGTGTGGTTTTGCAAGCTCCTTGCATATTTATTTGGAAATGTTCTATATTCCACCATTATTTATTGTGATAACTAGAGTTGTGTGAAGCTCTCAGAGAATCCAGTGTTTCATGACAAATAGAAACACATTGAGATCAAGTACCATTACATCCGAGACATGGTGCAGAGGAAGGAAGTATTGGTGCAATACCTTCCTACATATGAGAAGGTTGTTGATGTTCTTACCAAACCCTTTACCAGGACAAAGTTTGAGTACTTTCGTGACAGACTTGGTGTGGAAGAGAATGCCTCCCTCTCTGAAAAGGAGTTTTGATGTTTGCAACTTCCTGAAACATTCTCCAGATCATACTCCTGTGTGACTGAAGTGAATTGATCTATGATGACACTTATCCGAGATGGGATAAGTGGGTTTGGGCTTATAACCCAATGTCCCATGTGGAGAGCACATGAGGACATGTCAAGGGAGTTGACCCTTAACATCACACACTATGGGAGTTGACCCTAGTGTTTCTATAGGGTGTAGCCTCTGGAAGTCCACATGGGAGTGCCATGTGTGACAAACATTCTCCAGTTCGTACTCCTCTACGAATTGAGTTGAGTTGATATGTGAGGACACTTATTCGAGAAGGGATAAGTGGATTTGGGCTTCTAGCCCAACGTACCATGTGGAGAGCACATGAGGACATGTCAAGGGAGTTGACCCTTGATGTGACACATTATGGGAGTTGACCCTAGTGTTTCTAGAGGGTGTAGCCTCTAGAAGTCCACATGGGAGTACCATGTGTGACAAACCTTTTGCTACTATGGTGGTTGTGTACCACTAGCAGAGACTGTGTGTCTCTGGATAGTAGTTTTGTACTACTATAGAAAGATACTTCCCTAGCTAAGAGGGAGTATTGATGTTTCAACATCGGGTGAAACTTCTCCTAGATTGGGTTGCAGACCAAGGGAGATAGGATACATTTATCATAAAGGTGCACTTGTGATAAAGTACATTGCATTGAGTGTGGTAGTCTGTGAATAAGTGTGGCTTCGCAAGCTCCTTGTAGATTTATTTGAAAATGTGCTAGATTCCACCGTTATTCATTGTGATAACCAGAGTTGTGTGAAGCTCTTAGAGAATCCAGTGTTTCATGACAAATAGAAACACATTGAGATCAAGTACCATTACATCCAAGACATGGTGCAGAGGAAGGTAGTATTGGTGCAATACCTTCCTACATATGAGAAGGTTGTTGATTTTCTTACCAAACCCCTTACTAGGATGAAGTTCGAGTACTTTCATGACAGACTTGGTGTGGAAGAATGCCTCCCTTGCTAAAAAGGAGTTTTGATGTTTGCAACTTCTTGAAACATTCTCCAGATCATACTCCTCTATGACTGAAGTGAATTGATCTGTGATGACACTTATCCGATATGGGATAAGTGGATTTGGGCTTATATCCCAACGTCCCATGTGGAGAGCACATGAAGAAATGTCAAGGGAGTTGACCCTTGACATCACACATTATGGGAGTTGACCCTAGTGTTTCTAGAGATTGTAGCCTCTAGAAGAACACATGGGAGTGCCATGTGTGACAAACATTCTCCAGTTTGTACTCCTATGTGAATTGAGTTGAGTTGATATGTGAGGACACTTATTCGAGAAGGGATAAGTGGGACACTTATTCGATAAGGGATAAGTGCATTTGGGATTATAGCCCAACGTCCCATGTGGAGAGCACATGAGGATATGTCAAGGGAGTTGACCCTTGACGTCACACATTATGGGAGTTGACCCTAGTGTTTCTAGAGGGTGTATCCTCTATAAGTCCACATGGGAGTGCCATGTGTGACAAACCTTTTTCTACTATGGTGGTTGTGTACCACTAGGAGAGACTGTGTGTCTCTGGACAATAGTTGTGTACTACTATGGAAATATACTTCCCTAGCTAAGAGGGAGTGTTGATGTTTCAACATCGGGCGAAATTTCTCCTAGATTGGGCTGCAAACCAAGGGAGATAGGATACATTTATCATAAAGGTGCACTTGTGATAAAGTACATTGCATTGAGTGTGGTAGTCCATGAAGAAGTGTGGCTTCGCAAGCTCCTTGTATATTTATTTGGAAATGTGATAGATTCCACCATTATTCATTTTGATAAACAAAGTTGTGTGAATCTCTCAGAGAATCTAGTGTTTCATGACAAATAGAAACACATTGAGATCAAGTACCATTACATCCGAGACATGGTGCATAGGAATGCAGTATTGGTGCAATACCTTCCTACATATGAGAAGGTTGTTGATGTTCTTACCAAACCCCTTACTAGGACGAAGTTCGAGTATGCAATATAAAACAAAATAAAGTCATTATTAGAATTTAAATAAAGTAATTATTAAAATAGAATAAAGTAACTATTAGAATTATAAACTAGACTTAATGCTATAGTGAGTATAGATGCAAATTTGCAACTATAATGACAACCTAAGGGAATCTAAACTAATCTTCCTATATTTTTTGAAAAGCAAATGAAAAAATCCAAATTTTAAGGGATTATGTTTTGTAATCATATTTTTTCTTAAATTTTGAGGTGGTTTTGTAAAAATAATATGTTAATTTTTCATGGAAAAAAATTAAAACAAGGGAAAATAGGCATTTTGCAAAATATTGTAAAAAATCATGGAATAAAACATAAATATATGTATAAAAAGTGATTTTAAAAGTTTCAATATTTTCAACATAAAAAACTATATAGCCATGATAGAAAATTCATGCATTTTGATAAAACAAGAACACACAAATACTTCAAATATATGAATATATACCATGACTTCCCTAGAAATTATGTTTTAAAAGAAAGGTTCGAACCAACCAACTATCCCTTGAAGCTAGCAATCACTCTTATGTAGTATTGCTCCCATAAACATGAAGTATTATAAGCAATTGTTTTTTATATGTTGTTTTAAGCTTTGATATTTTTTTGGGTTTTTTTGGGGCTCTCTCTCTCTCTTACACGTGTGTGCGTGCACACACACACACACACACACATATTTAACAATAACAGATAAATATTTTGTATGAAAAAAAACTGCAGCCTCACTACTCAACATTGTAATAAAAAAATATGTTGTCAGGAATAGCATAGTTTAGAGACTATCTAGATTAGATATTGAAGTAAAGTTTTAGAAAATTAAAAAAATGATTTACAAAGGATATCTAGAAGCTTATGCTAGTATAGATTTGAAAGAAAACACCTAAAAACAACCCTACTTTGAAAAACATCAAGAAACTATGACTTAATGAAACATTTGATTATTGTGTCCATCAACTTGTCCAACATAAGTAGGTTGGGAATCTTGAGCTTCCATCTTCACATATTTGATGCATTGTGTCCTCTTCTTTGAATTCCCCCAAAGTAGAACCCATTTACAATCCAATATTTGATGTAGTATGATATGTCCTCATCTGAAGGTAAACCAATTGTTTTAACATTTGACACTTTATCTCCAATTCCTAAATTTGTTGGTTAGTACTATAATAAAACCAGTTCCATTATTAAGGAAAATTCCTTGCTATGAGCTTCATCTTGAGTATGTAGTTTAGAAGTAATGTAGAAGCCAAGGATATTTTGCTATCAGAGATGAGATTCTCATGTCTCCTTAGAATCCTCTGAATTTCAAAAATATGCCTATGTACAATGCTCGCTTGATAGAGAAAATTCCTAGAATTATCCATCAAGTCCAAACACCATGAATTCTTTCCTAGAACCCTATCCCTACATGAGGTTGAAACAACATGAGAGAAAGGTAGTGCCAAAAATTCCATAAATCGGGGCATAAAAACAAACATATCCTCCAAAACCCCGAAAAGGATCTGACATCATGAAACCCATACAAGCCTTCAAAAACCCATACCATTTGAAAACAAAAAACCACAATACACCTCCAAATCAAGTAAATAGCTAGATAATCAAGAAGGGAAATATCGAGAGCAATCAAAACTTACCAGGAAATAAGAAGACAATGTGGGGAAAGGGTGGGTCAAAGAGATAGACCCATCATTTTTTCCAGGAAAACCAAACCACAACAACCAAACCCCATCAATGAGTCTCCCATTATCCCAATTGCAACCTGTATACTACCTTACACACTTCATGAGCGAGGCTTGAAGTTATGGAGATTAAGTGTAATGGTAACTCATTTATGCATTCCATTGATGGTCAATCATGTGAATTAATTTCATGCTTGCTCGAGATTTGATATGTGGCTATCATATGCGGATTTATAATTTCCATGAATGAGATTTTATGTGTGGATATTATCCAAGTAGTTATAAAGATTGTTGAACTTATGCTTATACTGGGGGGATGAATCAATATACAATACTTTTTACTTTTTTTAACCATTCATAATTCATCATTAACCGAGAAACAATATTCACATATAAACTCAAATAATAATGCACAAAGTTTAACATGGAAACCCAATCGGGAGAAAACCATGAACTTATGTTTATAAATGTTTGTAGGCACAACCTACTGTTACAAAGATTATAAGCACCAACCCACTGGAGACACCAATCTTCTTAACTGAGCACCAACTCATCAATATGTAGGCACCAACCTAGTAGAATGTTTTATGAATTCACGAGTTCACGGGTTGGCGGGTCTTCATTTCCACCCACTTGCTTATCTCATAAGTTAGTTTTAACACTTAGCCATTTTTTCAGTTTCATGGGTTCGTGGGTTCGATCCCTCATCCTTCCCTTTTCCGCAGCCTTCACATTGCACTTCAAATTCCATGTTCTACACTTGGACCATCACTTAAATTTTATTCTCATTGCGGATCATGGGTTCCCAAATGTCCCATTCTTCTTATGCTCACGAGTCCGACTGACCGCCCTTCTATACTTAGTTTCTTTGGATCACTCATCCAACCGCGGGTTCACGAAAATTTCATGGTTAACTTCTCTCACCTCCCTTCCCTCACCCCCATGAACCTGCAAACCCTCCAACCCGCCTCTCCCTCATCCCCTCTTGTCCCATCTCCCATACTTAGCTAAATTCTCAAATCTATTCCAAGGCATGAAAACCAACGAATGAGAATATGACACATGGAAATGAATGAGGTCATGACATGTGGAAACCAACCATGTGGTGACATGTGGAAAATTTTAAGTGGTTACACATGGCAGTGACATGGAAGCCAATCAAATGATGACACATGTTAAGCTGAGAATCGTGACGCATGGCATCAAATCGTGTGATGAAATGTGGCGATGATGTGGACCATTCTCGTGATGAAATGTGGAGATGATTGTTACACGTCAAAATTACTCAGCTAGATAAGTGTTGCATGTTCCTCTCAATTTTTGTAAGTGTCACATCTTCCTTACAACTTTCACAAGTGTCGCAAGTTTGTCACAAGTGTCGCAAACGATGTTCGAGCATACTTCCATACCGACGACACTAAGGAGACACTTAAAACATCTCATGTGCTTGATTTGAAGAAGGAGAACTGGTTTACTGAAGTCAAATAACTCTTGACATATGGATAGAGCTCTGAAACAAAGGTTTTGAGGGGGAGTGCTCCCCCATATCAGCCTTGGGAGCGCTGGTGCCCCCCTACAAGGCTTCAGGGAGTGTTATAACGCTCCCCTGCCCCCTCTGAAGGAGCACTACTCATATTGAAGGCGCTGGCGCTTCCCTAAATCTTACCAGGGAGCGCTACAGTGCTCTAATGCCCCTTCTAAGGGAGAGCTACCTAATCTGAGGCAGTAGTTGGCCCGTTGAGGAGAATAAGGAGAGGATCTTTCAAGATTAGAAGGTAGTTGTATTCAAATTCTTGGTTTCATCAAGAGATCCCTGATCTAAGGAGGAAGTTCCCAACTTGTTCTAAAGATAACTCAAGAGGTTAAACTCCTCTTAACCTATATAGGCAAGCTCTATGATGAATGGAAAAAGGAGAATCACACCAAACTTATGATCTCATAAGTGGTGCTGGAGATGATTGGGGGAAGAACTGCTAGCATGAAACCTATGATCTTATAGCAAACACACAGTCATCCAAAGGAGAGGGATCAGTGAAGCTGTTGTTATCCAGGTTGTGGATATTTCAGGCAAGGGTTAGATGAAGAGGACTTGACGAAGTTGTCGCATTCGCATCTACGATTGAAGTGGTCGTATCTTGTTTGTCTACAGAACTTGGCGAGGAGCAAAGGATTAGAGCGCAACTCGGAGCGTGCAGGGACAAACGTCGATAAAAAGGTACCTCTATCATCCTTCCTTCTCATATGTTAGTTTATATGGATTTGAAAGGAAGTCAGTGTCCATGTTAAGCATTTTCTGTCTAAGAGTTAGGGTCAATCTCTTTGAGGCGATCTACCTGTCCGCAGGGAGATTTTCCTACAACA
>ML778788.1:979803-991692 GCA_009831015.1 Picea engelmannii
CATTCCTGCTACCAACAATATTCCTTTCCTGGGAGACCATAAGATCACGTATGAAAGCGTTGGTGTTGGCTTACTGAAAGATTCTAGCCTCATGGGTACCTTCCCTACACCACTTCCACCAACTATACATCACATTGCCACGGTTGATATGATTTCGACCGCAGCTGATCAATCTTTGGGATCATCTGACCCTTGGGTTGCACCTTGTCCGTTGGAATTCGATGCACTAAGTGACACCGTGCCACTTAGTCCAGCCGAAACATCATGCGTTTCTACCCAATCCGTTTCTCCCTTGTCAGATGACCAACATCTATTGGCACCTGACGTTTCATTGATGCAATCACAATCGAGTTCCTTGTCGCCTGTGATCCACCATAATTCCCCAAATTTTCCTATTCCGGAAATGTTTCGCATTGACAAGCTACCTTGGGATAATCACTATCCCCGATCCTCTTTTCTTCCCCTTCGCGAAGAAGTTCGGGTAGATATACAATCTATCTCCCCTCCTGATGTCGATTTTCTATCGCCTCCCACGTTTTCAACTTCCGACGATCTGGATCCGGTATTTGACTTGGTGATTTCTTCGATAGGTTTATTGGAGCCTGATATCCTTACTCCTATCGCGACCCTCGACATGTGTCCCTCCCTGAGTGATTATCTTCCATCCAGTGAATATCTCCTAGAGGCCATGATCGAGTTTTTTCCCTTGACATGGTATCCTTCCAGAACGTTATCCTCTTGGAAGCCATGATCAAAAATAAGTCACGAGCATAGTTTCTCTTCTCTGTGGCAAGCTCGTTAAAAAATGAAACAGAGGCCACTAGCTTTCATGCTGGGGGCATGTCACGAGCATAGTTTTCTTCTTTGTGGCAAGCTCGTTAAAAAATGAAACAGAGGCCTTGAGAATAGTTTTCTTCTCTGTAGCAAGCTCGTTAAAAAATGAAACAACAATCTGGGGATCAAACCTGAAACCCTGAGCATAGTTTTTTTTTCCTGTGTCAAGCTCGTTAAAAAATGAAACAGTCACCTCTCTCGAACCTTCTTTTCATCCACCCTTCTCCTTTTTCTCATCTACTAGAGAAATTGGTGACAACCTCAGCGCTGGTGAATGAATCGAAGCTTGGAGGGCATGTCTCCAGCCTCTGATGATCATTCTGGAGCTAAGCCACCAGCTTTCAAGCTGGGGGCATACTGAGCTTAGTCTTTGTTCTTTCTCGTGCTCGTAAATACATGAGAATGCAACCAGGTAAACGTTTATCTCTTTTTCGGACCCGTACTGATACAAACACACGAAAAAGGAACCCCCCTGGAGTCTTCTTTAAACCCTTTTTAGACTCTCTAAATATGAAAAGATTGTCGAGTGACCTTGCTTCCTTTCACACTCGTTAAAAGGTCAGAAAGGGTGTCTTTCGAGCGATAGTTTAACCCTTTTTCGGTCTCGTTGGACTACTGTACGAAAAAGGAACTGAGAGAGTTCTCTTTTAAGTGTTTTTCCAAACTCTATAATCTCGAAAAACCTTCGAGTTTTCTATCTTTGGACTCATTAAAGAACACATCGACAGACCCATATGGGACTGAACCCTTACTTCTTCCAGTTCATTAAACAAAGGAAGAGGAACTTACCAAAGGTGAGTTATATTGATCACGTGTTATCCTCCTCGAGCTCATTAAACCAAAAAGAGGTACTCATCTATCTGGATGGGGGAAAAATTGAAAGGAGCAAGCCATGCAGTCTCTTGAGAACATCATCCAACACTTCTTAGAGTCGCCCTTGAACACGACACTTTGTCATTTGCATATATCATAATTCGCTAAAACTCTGCACTGAGCCAATCCTCTGAGTTCCTTTCACTCCTTTGGGTCACCCGACGCAAGTCACGATACCCACTGCATAGTTTTTGTCCATGTCATGTTCTGCTGTTGTGCCTCAGTGTTCAAGGGAAGTATCCGCCTCAAGAGTCAGCCATCCCAAATATGTTGCCTCAAAACCCGTGTCAGTCCATGTCCTTTTGATCTGCCAATTACATCTCCATGTCCGTTTCGTGTCGTTGATGGGGGATACATCAAGGCCCTCCCTCGACGAGTCTATTCCTGTCGACTTCAACACATTATCTGGGAATCAAACTTAGAAACTAGTTAGTACTTTGGGACCTGCATGCCGCAATGGCAGGCCTCCTCACATTCGGCAGTAGGTTTACATCATTGACCTCTGATCGAATGATTCCACGGATGTTCGACCTCAACTCATCTCTTCACATTCGCTGGAATGTACTAAGGTACCTTGGGAATCATTGACATTAATGGTGATCTCCCTCGCACTTGTTAACGGTTCACACCATTGAACGGTAATCAAGTGGTTTCTGCCATGTTCGACATCAAGACATCTATTCACATGGTCAGATTCATACCATACTGGGATTGGTAAGAAGACCCTGGGTTGAGCGATCACTTTGATATATGCTTTTCCCAGGCTGCGAAGGAGTTTCTATTGGACAAAGAACACATACACTGTCACATAGATCCACTTTGTATTGGTCGTGGCTATGTTTTGTCATCTCGTATATCCACTGTGTATTTTTCGTGGCTACGATTGGTCCGAGTCATCAGAATATAGATCCACATTGTATCTTCGGTGGCTATACCTTTTTATCAATACAATTATGGATCCGCAGTGTATTTTATGGCGGCCATATCTTGAAAGTCTTGATCACCCAAGCATAGGTATGCCTACCTTGGGTTTTGAAACATGTCATGATATTTTTTGGATGTTTGTGTGCAGCTTCTGTCAGGTTCTCCGAGTCTATACCCTTGCTTGAACGTCTACAAAGTATTTCAGTTATCAGTTCGCATCTTCTAACTTCATACTTTGGGGGGCAATATGTTACACGTCAAAATTACTCAGCTAGATAAGTGTCGCATGTTCCTCTCAATTGTCGTAAGTGTCGCATCTTCCTTACAACTTTCGCAAGTGTCGCAAGTTGGTCACAAGTGTCGCAAACGATGTTCGAGCATACTGCCATACCGACGACACTAAGGAGACACTTAAAACATCTCATGTGCTTGATTTGAAGAAGGAGAACTGCTTTACTGAAGTCAAATAACTCTTGACATCTGAATAGAGCTCTGAAAAAAAGGTTTTGAGGGGGAGCGCTCCCCCATATCAGTCTTGGGAGCGCTGGCGCCCCACTACAAGGCTTCAGGGAGTGTTATAACGCTCCCCTGCCCCCTCTGAAGGAGAACTACTCATATTGAAGGCACTGACACTTCCCTAAATCTTACCAGGGAGCGCTACAACACTCTGATGCCCCTTCTAAGGGAGCGCTGCCTAATCTGAGGTAGTAGTTGGCCCGTTGAGGAGAATAAGGAGAGGATATTTCAAGATTAGAAGGCAGTTGTATTCAAATTCTTGGTTTCATCAAGAGATCCCTGATCTAAGGAGGAAGTTCCCAACTTGTTTTAAAGATAACTCAAGAGGTTAAGCTCCTCTTAACCTATATAAGCAAGCTCTATGATGAATGGAAAAAGGAGAATCACACCAAACTTATGATCTCATAAGTGGTGCTGGAGCTGATTAGGGGAAGAACTGCTAGCATGAAACCTATGATCTTATAGCAAACACACAGTCAGCCAAAGGAGAGGGATTAGTGAAGCTGTTGTTATCCAGGTTGTGGATCTTTCAGGCAAGGGTTAGACGAAGAGGACTTGACGAAGTTGTCGCATTCGCATCTACGATTGAAGTGGTCGTATCTTGTTTGTCTGCAGAACTCGGCGAGGAGAAAAGGATTGGAGCGCAACTCGGAGCGTGCAGGGACAAATTTTGATAAAAAGGTATCTCTATCATCCTTCCTTCTCATATGTTAGTTTAGATGGATTTGAAAGGAAGTCAGTGTCCATGTTAAGCATTTTCTATCTAAGAGTTAGGGTCAAGCTCTTTGAGGCGATCTATTTGTCCGCAGGGAGATTTTCCTACAACAATGATATGGACCATTCCCATGATGACATGTGGGAGTGACTCATTGATGACATGACATGAGGTGGACGATGACGAGATTCCAAAAAATTATTATTTTATTCAACAATTTTCCAAGGGTCGAATCCTCCAAGCGCCATAATTTCTTCTCTTCTCGTGTTTCTTGCTAAGTGTCTCAAACACTTAGTATTATATATCATGAATAATATAATATACCAATGCATTTGGGATAGAATTTTAAACCAAAAGGTCGAATTTTATGAAGGGAAACACAAAATTCATCCAAGGGCCCACATTTGCCCATCAATTTTGATCGACGGTGGCTGAGTGTTGATTTTGCGGAGGCCATAAATTGAGCTTCGGGTGTCGGAATCACGCAAAATTTATACCATTGGAAATTTATTTCGACATGGAATATGGTGGTATAGGTTTTAAATGATGAACGTTGATACATTTTTCTTTGAAATTAAAATATCCATCAGATGCATTTTTAATGGGCGTGCGTGACAACTCAACTTCGAGACCTCATATCTTGAGATCCAGGCGAGGGATTTGTGAAAAATTTATCTCATTGGAAAGATAAAACGATGAAGATTACATGAGAAGTGATTTCCATGGATAAAAATTTGATTATTATTCCCAAAAAAATAAAACACGTTCCTCCCATTTTAAATGGGAAATTAATTAAATTGTGAAAATAAAAGTTTATTTAAAAACTTTTATTTAAAAAGGGAAAGGGACCCATTTTAGATATTTATATATTGATGATATAATTTGATTAATGAGACACTAATTAAAGGGAATTTTTCAAGAATAAACTTGTACAGGAATTTCAAGAGAGGAAGAAAACCCTAACTACTCAAGTAGTTAGAAAATATCTTCTTTAAAAGAGAAGAGAGGCTTCATCAAAGGTTCCAATAATCAGTATTGTGAGAGGGCCAAGGCAGAATATCAAAGGAAGAAGAAGGTACATCCTTGGATACACAATCAAGCTTCTGATCAAAAGAAATAAATCTCCATATTCTCTATTCTTTCTATTCTTCTACACCACTTCTCATAGCTTTATGCTTGAATATCAGAGTTGGGCACAAGGCTGAGTTGTTGAGTGTTTTTCTTGTATTCTTCTACAAAATTTTCTTGTATGATCATGGAGTATTTGTAGTGACATACATGACTGTCAAATTTTTGGTAATGAAGAACATTTCTCATGAATAAACTCCACAAATAATTGCTTCAGGGTTTATCTTGACTGTATCTTGTAACTTTGAGTTTTAAGTATGAGATATTTGAGGTTGACCTATCAATTTCTCTTTTATTACTAATTGCAGTACTCTATTAAAATTCTTTGAGATGATCAAATCATTCTCTCCTATTTTTCATGAAGAAGATATGGATGCGTTTATATACTATTAAGAAGATTGTGTGTGATGTTGATCACAATTTAATTTTGACGTTGAAGCCCTCCTTCAATCTTTTCTTATTGTAAAAGGACTTTTGTTTTACATAAATATCATATTGGGTTATTGAAGAACCATTTTCATATAAATCCAAGCAATAAAGATTTGGGGTTTGCTTCCTAACACTCTCCCTAATCAAAGATATTCAAAGATATATATTTTAACCAAAGAGGAGAACCACCTCTCTAAAAATGAAGGGGGACTATTGTCCTTATGAGGTTGTCCTTTCGGTCCTGGCGGATTCAAGAATCAACATTTTTGGTGACTCAACTGGGGACCGATTTATTTTCAAAATATTTGAGGAACCACAAATATCCATGGCTCAAAGTTTCGAGAAGAAGATTCAAGAAAATTGTTGCTTATTTTAAGCATGGCTCACAGTTTTTGTAATTTCAAAAAGAAACGAGAAGCACCAAATATTGGGGAGAATGAACTCCCTAGAAAATCCATTGAAAAAATTCAAAATGAAGGGTTTCATTCATGTCATAACACTTTTTTATATTCTTCATCAAGCTCATCAATGGATTTTCAAGACTCAACAAAAGAGAGAAATACTCAAAGAAGGAGGCGATTTCATAATACCCCTTTAAATATACCAGAAATAGACTTTCAAATGACCAATATTCCTATTGAATTTTTTTCTACATTCTTTGGGGATACTTTAGAAGATGCAGAGCAACACTTGATTAGTTTTAAAGGTACATGTTATGATTTCAACCTCAATGAAGAAAATGTTACATGTAGATTATTCTTACAAACTCTACGAGGGAATGTTATTGAATGGTATAGTTCATTAATGCATAACTGCATTACCAGTTGGGATGTGTTAGAAGATTCATTTGCAGAAAAATTCATCCCAAAATTCCATTCATATGTTTTTGTTGATGTTTTAAATCTGGTTGCCCACCCATCCTCTCCCATATGGAAGCAAGATAATGAAATGACCAATTTTGAATAAAAATCTAATCAAAGAGTGGATGAAATTTTTAAGTCAAGTCATGTTGTTGAAAAGGAAGATGAAAATTCCAAACTACAAGAAGAAAATTTCAGTCTCCTATATACTCCATATGAAGACATTTCGAGCAACAAATTTGAAAATGAAATTGAGGAGCCTCCACCAAATATACAAGAAGATTTCAACCTTGTAATAGATGATGAAACTTCACAAGAGAACTTGCAGCAAGACGAATTGATGGAAGATATGAATCTTGAGAAGAATGATGATCAAGATCACCTTTACAAGAAAGAATAATCTTTTCAAGAGATTTTTGATGAATCAAGAACCTTGGAAATGGTTGTAAATAAAGGAAATGATGAATGCATTCTTATGTCGAAATCTCTTCAGCCAAGAATTGATTTTATTGAATTATGGTTGCAGAGAAATGTTGGCTAAACAATGCAATCAAATCTTCACCGTACTTGGTATAATTTTTCTCCAATACATATTGAGAGTTCCCATGACTCATTGGTACAAGTCCCAACATATCTCAGAATTTTGGAGTTCATTCCACAAATAATATCAATGTTTGAATGGCTCCATTGGAAATCTTCCTACACCTAAGGTTCCCCTTTCTTTCAAGTAAATTAGGGTAGGTAGATCATGTATGTATATATTTTGTTTCTTCAGTTCAGTTTTGCATAATAAGGAAATCTTTGTATTGAAGTTTGAAGATAACTCCATGAAATAAGAAGAATTATAAGAGTGCATTTTGAAGATGAATCCATAGCCCAATGGAGAAGGAAACTGGTATTGAAATTTTGGTGTTCTCAGTAACCCACAAGGGGTCATTGTCACGCAATTGGAGCCAGTTGTTGACCAAAATTTGGTCATCTATATTTTTCCGCTCTTGGATTCATAAAAGCCTTGATATCAAAAGAAGAATTTTTTTGAACTTTTATAAGTTCACTTTGCAACCCTCTGTCTCATCTTCGTCATGCACTTTTTGGATCAAAATTGCTTTTTTGTATGCCAAAGTTATTCAAGATCTGGTCTAAAGGTCCGAAGGAGAGATTATGAATAATTTTTCTAAGTATCATGTTCTCCTCTCCATTTTCGAATTGTGAAGTACTCTCATCACTTATTTCCCTCACCTTCCATCTCCACACTTAATTTTTTTCTCTTTTCACCACTCTTCTCGATATGATCCACTAGTCTCTACACTTAAACGTTTTTGGGACTCTCCTTCATCTCCTCACTGGGTTCGTGGGTTTGCGGACTCATACATTCCCTCATCTTCTTGCACTCCCTCACTTTCCAACTTGCTATCTACATATTACACTCTCTACCTCCAACGCCTACATTTCTCCCCTTACCTCCCTTCTCATTCAAAACTTTAACACTTAGAATGTTTTATAAATTCACGGGTTCACGGGTTGGCGGGCCATCATTTCCACCCACTTCCTTATCTCATAAGTCTGTTTTAACACTTAGCCATTTTTTCAGTTTTGCGGGTTCGATCCCTCATCCTTCCCTTTTTCTGCAACCTTCACATTGCACTTCAACTTCCGCATTCTACACTTCGACCATCACTTAACTTTTATTCGCATTGTGGATCCTGAGTTCCCAAATGTCCCATTCTTCTAATGTTCACGAGTTCGAACGACCACCATTTTGTACTTAGTTTCTTTGGATCACTCGTCCAACCGCGGGTTTGCGGGTTCACAAAAAAATCATGGTTAACTTCACTCACCTCCCTTCCCTCACTCTCGTGAACCCGCAAACCCTCCAACCTGCCTCTCCCTCATTCCCTCTTGTCTCATCTCCCATACATAGTCAAATTATCAAAGTTATTCCAAGGCATGAAAACCAATGAATGAGAATATGACACATGGAAATGAATGACGTCATGACATGTGGTAACCAACCATGTGGTGACGCATGGAAAATTTTAAGTGGCTACACATGGAAGTGACATGGCAACCAATCAAATGATGACACATGGTAAGATGAGAATCGTGACACATGGCAACAAACCGTGTGATGAAACATGGCGATGATGTGGAACATTCCCATGATGAAATGTAGACGTGACTCATTGATGACATGGCATGAGGTGGACGATGACAGGATTTCAAAAAATTATAATTTTATTTGACAATTTTCCGTGGGCCGAATTCTCCAAGCTCCATAATTTATTCTCTTCTTGTGTTTCTTGCTAAGTGTATCAAACACTTAGTATTATATATCATGAATAATATAATATCCCAATGCATGTGGGATAGAATTTTAAACCAAAAAGTCGAATTTTATGAAGGGAAGCACAAAATTCATCCAAGGGCCCACATTTGCCCATCAATTTTGATCGACGATGGCTGAGTGTCGATCTTGCAGAGGCCATAACTTGAGCTCCGGGTGTCAGAGTCACGCAAAATTTATACCGTTGGAAAGTTATTTTGACGTAGAAGATGGTGGTATAGGTTTCAAGTGTTGAAAGTTGATACATGTTTTTCATAAATTAAAATATCAGTCAGCTGCATTTTTAATGGGTCTGCGTGACAACTCAACTTCACGACCTCATATCTTGATATCCGGGCGACGAATTTGCGCAAAATTTATATCGTTGGAAAGCTAAGACGATGAAAATCACATAAGAAGCGATTTCCATGGCTAAAAATTTGATTATCATTCCTATAAAATTAAAACATAGTCCTCCTATTTTAAATGAGAAATTGTGAAAATGAAAGTTTATTTAAAAATGGAAAGGGACTCATTTTAGATATGTATATATTGATGATATATTTTCATTAATGAAGAATTAATGAGGCACTAATTAAATAGAATGTTTCATGAAGAAACTTGTACGGGAATTTCAAGAGAGGAAGAAAACCCTAACTACTCAAGTAGTTAGRAAATCTTTTCTTAAAAAGAGAAGAGAGGCTTCATCAAAGGTTCCAATAATCAGTATTGTGAGAGGGAYAGGGTAGAAGATCAGAGGAAGAAGAAGGTACAACCATGGATACACAATCAAGCTTCTGATCAAAAGAAAGAAATCTCCATCTTCTCCATTCTTTCTATTCTTCTACACCACTTCTCATAGCTTTATGCTTGAATTTCAGRCTTGGGCACAAGGCTGAGTTGTTGAGTGTTTTTCTTGTATTCTTCTAGAGACTTTTCTTGTATGATCATGGAGTATTTGTAGCCACATACATGGCTATCAATGTTTTGGTAATGAAGACAATTTCTCATGAATAAACTCCACAACGAATTGCTTTGGGGTTGATCTTGACTGTATCTTGTAACTTTGAGTTTTAAGTATGAGACATTTGAGGTTGGCCTATCAATTTCTCTTTTATTACTAATAACAGTACTCTATTAAAATTATTTGAGATGATCAAATCATTCTCTCCTATTTCTCATGAAGAAGATATAGATGTGTTTATATACTATTAAGAAGATTCTGTGTGATGTTGATCACAATTTAATTCCGATGTTGAATCCCTCCAATCTTTTCTTATTGTAAAAAGAATTTTGTTGCACTTAAAGATCATATTGGGTTATTGAAGAACCATTTTCATATAAATATAAGAAATAAAGATTTGGGTTTTTCCGCCTAGCACTCTCCCTAATCCAAGATATTCAAATATATATATATATTATCCAAAGAGGAGAACCACCTCTCTAAAAATGAAGGGGGACTAATGTCCTCATGAGGTTGTCGTTTCAATCCTGACGAATTCAAGCATCAACACATCTGTAGGCATGTAATATTTATCTTGGACATTTGTAAGCTCCCCCTGTCTTTGACATCAATGACAACAATATTTGTAACAAAGACCATGGTTATTCTTAAGGAATTGGTTCTAATAACAACCCATTTTTTTCTTCTAAGGGCTCCTTCTACTAAGCGAGAGACTAAATTTGCTAATTGGTCTTCTTGCTTATTGTACGCTAGTAAAACGTGAAAAAATCCCAAGGATTCAAATATTTTGAGATCTTTTTGAAATATTTTTATGATTCTAGTTAATTTCCCATATTTTTATGTGGATGACTTATGCATGAGATTTATGATTATAGTGGAGTCTCCTAAAATTAGGATGATTTTTATTCACATAGAGTCAAATTTCTTTATCCCTTGGAATAAGGAAAGCGCCTTTGCTTGGTTATTTGTTGCATATTGTAACACACCTAACCCCTAAGTACTCTTTTAAGGGATGGGGCATCATAATTTAGCTTTCCTTAAACATCTCGAATCCTATTTCCGGGATCTCCATCCTCTTCTGCTCGTTGTGATCTTTCTAACAACTAACACCATACTAAAATCTGTGTTCTGGATTGGCCGTTACATCCTCCCAAATATTTTACGATGTTATGGGTCAAGGGCCACATGGCACCCACGTGGGTTCGTCTCATTCATGCCATCCCAAGTTCTTTGAAGTCCCAGAGTTACCCAATGCTCCTGCATCTAGGGTGGAAATCCATTCACCGTTGAATCCAACGATGAAACTGTGTCCTTGTTTAACACATAGGCTTGACGGGTTTTTGACGTTCGGTGATTCGACGTTGAACATCCATTTCTCTACGTGCATATCATCCAAAGTCCTAAAGCCCCGAAATCTTTCCACGTGGCTCCAGCCTTCGACCCTTTTGGATTTTCTAAGATACTACATCCAAAACCTCTGGACTCCCGAAGGGTTCACCCTCACACGTGTTGGTGTATTAAATGCAAAGGCAAGGACAGATGGGTTCTAAGTACTCCACTCGCTAATAGGTCAAGAGAATATGTTCCAGGGTAATGATACATGGCAAGGCAGAGATGACACATGTCCCCATCAATGGGTGACATGTGTCACATTCTAATGGGAACATAAGGTCTGCGAAAAGTATGAATCAAGGTGACATGTGCCACGTCGAACGTGGGTCCACATCACCCCGGGTGACGTCAGCGTCCCACGTCACTCCTTACTGACAACCTTCCAACGCCCCTTATATCTCACCGTCGAGATGTGTCCATGTAGATCCATAGATCCACGACCTCTGTTACTTCACAACTTCACCGTTCGGGGGATCCACTGTGTAACTTCCTTTTAGTTCATGGAGTGTTCAGTGTCGGGATAAACACTGTCTAGATCCAATGGCCTGAAATGGTCCTGCAATGTCCTATGATCTACGGTCCTTGTCACTTCATGAGTTTGACATTCGGGGGTTCCTCTCTCTTACCACCCCTATCTCCCGGAGTGGTCAACGCCGAACTGGTTGCAATGTAGATCCAACAACTAGGGAATATCTGAGGCGTCCCCAGATCTACAGTTCTCAGTAATTCACAACTTCGAAATTTGGGGGTTTTGGTGCTATGACCCCTTTGTTCTCCAGAAGTGGTCAATGTCAGAATGACCATGACGTAGATCCAATGATCAAGGAGACTCTCGAATACCCTCGGATTTGCAGCTCGCGTTACTTCGCAATTGGTAAGTGGGACAAGGTTTCACGATGGGACATATCTTATGGTTATGGTTAAGGAAACC
>ML778789.1:0-21291 GCA_009831015.1 Picea engelmannii
TCAAGAAGACTCCCTCATATGTATGGTAGGATCATTCTCATGGTAATTGTTGTAGAGCAAGAGAGCATAGGAGAACAAAGAAGAATAAATATTTTGGAAGTTGTATGAGAAGATAGTTGTTGTTATTGAGACCATGTACATAAGGAATTGAATGAATATAAGAAGGTTTTGATCCAATTTCATGGTGTACTATGGTTATTGTGTGTATCTATTGAATGGTATGTTTACAACTTGTTTATATTCTATGTTATGCGTTTTTTTAAATGTTGTGTGTGTGTATGTGATTTCATGTTGAATGTATGAAGTCCGTGAGAAGAGTATAAGTTTCAATTGTTTTTCTTCCTGATAATTCCTGCAAGGAGTGTAGTGAAATTCTGTAATGAGTGCATTGACATGTTCTAGGTTTATCTTAGAACGTTCAAGAGAGATAGCGTTAACTTATACCAGTAGAACTGAAAGTATAGCACAAAGTCGTACAAGGTGTGTGCAGGTTGAGGAGAGTATTAGACTTATCCAACCCAAGTGAGTGGTTGAAGAACTTCCTTCACAAGGAGTGTGCAGAGTTGGAGTTGTCAGATAACTACAGATTATCATGAATGTCGCAAGGAGTGTGTGCAAGATCCCTTAGAATCCATGAGTTCGCAGTGATAATTCAAGCTCAGGAAGGATATAGACTAGAAGAGTTCATAGGAGAAACGAGGGCCAAATTCACCTCATGGAAACACGCTTAGAAGGGTTGACGCTGATTTATTTGGCCAGGGTCTATTGAGAGCCTGGACGAAAGGTAGAAATTCCTGGACGGAGAAACGACGATTTCCGTGGGTCATTGGATCTAGTAAATATGAAAGGAGGATAAGGGTAGAGAGTCATTCAACACTCGAAATCTCAGGAGTGATAGTGAGCCATCGATCTAAGGGAAGATCGAACTTTCGATTCCTTTCGTGGGAAAGAGATATTGGGAATCGGGAGTTGGGAGAATAGAGGAAGCTGCTTTCAGAAATCCCGAAACGTGAAATTTTGATTCGCGAGAAAATATATAGAACGTTAGATCAAAGGGGGTTATGAACTGTTGATTTCTCACTCGTGAATATCGAGAAGGTGAGAGTTGGAGGGAATAAGGAAGCCAATTTCCAAAGTCACGAAACATGAAGTCCTGATTTGCAAGGGAGGATCTGGATGGTTGGATCACAGTTGTCTCGGATCGTTGATCTGAGGTGATTGAAATCAAGAGTTTGGACCTTGGGAGAAAGGGGGAGATCTACTTCGTGAGTTCATGATACACGAAGTCCCACAACACTCAGAAGCTAGACCCAGGTCATATCTAGAGGTCACATCAGTGAAGGATAAAGGGAGGAGCTATTGATCGCTAAGCTCTAGTTCGAAGTTTGGGAGTTGGAAGAGTTGGGGTCACTCGTAGTAGAACACCCGAAGTGTCAAAGTTGCAAAGAGCCTTCCGATTTGGCGTATGGTCATCGCCAGTGGTCACACGAAGAGAGAGATTGTGGTTAGTGTTAGTTTGCACGAGCAGGGTTTCATAAGGACCTGTGGTTTTGTTCTTGTGGAGGTTCCAGTAGGGTCCTAAAGAGATACTCCAGCTCGAGAACAAAATAATATCCATTGACCGGGAGGTCAGTAGACCCTATTGAGGTAGGGGTACTACGTCAGGTGGCATCAGAGATTACAACTATGTTTTTCTGTAAGCGAGGGAAGACAGAGGACAGTTGTGATTTGAATTCTACGTGGACAGATTTGAAACAATGTTGCCAAGGAGACGTCTAGAGAGAAATATGCCCGATCCATTTGTGGAAAGGGAGATGAGAGAATTTTTTTCTCGATTAGATGCTATGGAGACAACACAGAGATGAACACCTGATACTAGGGATATTAGTGAGGTTGAAAGAGAGAACAAAGAAGGAGCCGAAGAAGCTATAGCGTAAGATGCTGCAGAGGAACGTTTTCTAAAATCCATTGCAAGAATGGGTGCCAGAGTAAAGTTGGACATCTCGATGTATGAATGAAAATTGGACATTGAGGAGCCACTAGATTTTTTTAGAGATCTACATAAATAATTCGACTATGAAGATGTTGAAGAAGATAAGAAAGTTAAGCATGTTGTCACTAGACTGAAAAGACATGCAGCACTGTGGTGGGATGAATTGCAGGCTAACAAGCATTGCAAGGGAAAAAAAATAATTAAAATTTGGGACAGGATGGTCGCCAAGATGAAATCCAAATTCATACCCAGAGATTATCAAATCAATCTGTTTCGAAGAATGCAGAATTTGAGACAAAAGGGGCTGACAGTGAAGGAATATACAGAGGAGTTTTATAGGTTAAACATCAGAGCTGGTCATCGTGAGAGAGATGATGAGAAGGTCGCCAGATATATGAATGGCCTAATATATGATATTAAGTATGAGATGAGAATGGTGAAAATAAAAAATGTGGAAGATGCTTATCAGGTTGCTCTGAAAGTAGAGGAGAAAATGGCCAGAAAGCAAGGGAAAAGGGGAAGAGGTAGAAGTCTGAGTAGAGGCAAGTACATTTCGCAGGGCAGAGTACAAAATCCAAAGGATGAATAAAAGAAGCCTCATATCCACCCAGAAAGGGGAGGGAGTTCACAAGGAAGAGAATATGTCGATAGGAACACTTTTCCTCGATCAAGGTGAAGAGGAAGAGGTAGAGGAGGAGAAGTAAAGTGTTTTGTTTGTGGGAATATTAGACACAAGTCTTGGGAATGTCCTAATAGGAAAAGAGATGGAGGAGGTGAAGCTCACATTTCAGAAGCACAAAGGTGAAATGTTGAGGCAGAAGATGCAGAAGGTGGAAGATCCTTGCTGATGAGGAAGATTCTCTTGAATCCAAAGAAAGAGATGGAAAATCCAGTCCAGAGGAACATTTGGCTTAGGACGGCTCGCAAGACCAAAGACAGGGTATGCAAGGTGATAGTTGATAGTGGAAGAATGGATAACTTAGTATCCATAGAGATGGTGGAGAAGCTGGAATTGGAGACAATTGCACACCCAAGCCTGTACAAAGTTTCATGGTTACAAAAGGGACATCAGGTAACAATAACTAAACAATGGTTAGTTGAATTTAAGATAGGGAGATATAGGGATGAGATTTTATGTGATGTAATTCCCATGTGATGTAATTCCCTCTCGTGAATGAATATCCTTGTGTTTTTGTTGATTCATTGCCGAATTATTGATTTTATTGTGCCCAGATTTTGGAATTTGTTTTACTATTGAAATAACCATTATAGGCATCCAGAGTTGAATTCATTTTCAGGGTTGGATAAACCTTTACCTGCATCCAGTTTTTATTTCGTTTGTACTTATGAATTTAACCCCTTTACTTGTGTTTTAAATAACCATGATCTTTCAACGAATCACATTGTTGATATACCTGCATTTTAATGTTATAGGCCAATAAATTATTTAGAGAGTTTTATAAAGGATTAATTCGTATATTTACACAACATTTTTGATATGTCTGTTTGATACGTAATAATGGATAGCAATTTTTTTCATGTATTAACAAAAATACTATGGATAGCCATATCTTGACTGGTATTGATTCTTATATCTTGTTAGGTAGAAATACATTAATCTTGCTAGACCAACGATTTCTACTATCAATGCTGGACAACTTTTTTGCGATTTCAATATACAGGGAATTTAATACATTCTGAGTGTGACTGTGATTGTTTCATTTATATATTGGCTGTGATTTTGTTTTTGGCTAAGATTTGTTACATCTATTTTACATAGGTATTGGATTTGATTTTGTTACAATGAGTTTCTATGATAACCACAACAAATCTCCATCGACGTCTGACTGCGAATTATTATGTTATAACTCAGCAAAATTCTTATGATAAATCTCCGCCTGCGTTGATTTGATAAACACCAAGCTCTGCGAATTTCCCTTATGATAATCCCTTGCACGAGATTGAGAAATTATGCCTGCATTGAATGATAAATCCATGTCTTGGATGGTTAAATCATGACCTAGTTAATGCCTGCATTTTTTATTTTGTTGACAACACATAGAATGGCTAGGCATCAATTCTATTGGTATCCTTTTTAGACTGCGTGGGTAAAATAATGGACTACGTGGGTAATGTTTCTAGACAACCCCTTCTTGGCATTTTTACATAGCCCTTCGTGGCATTTTTTCCCAACAATTCACTTCTCTTTACCCAAAGATATCAGTATATTTTTATTAATAGTTTTATCTTTAGTTTTATATTTTATTAAATGGTGTTTAGTTATGAAACTTTTTCATAGATTATGTTTGTTTCATAGATAACCGTGATTAATATCATAGCGTTGATTGTTTAGCACATGATTGCGATCTAATGGTCATTGACAAATTTATTGTTGATAGTAAATCATATGCACACATCATTATATCATAGAGATTTTATATTATTTTGACATCATTTATTAACAACAACTTGCTAGACAACGATTCAATATTAATGATAGAAAATCCCTTGACAACGAACTTGTAATTTCGCTCAACAATAACACACAACGAACTCATAATCTCGCTGAACAATAACAGACAACGAACTTCTAATTTCGCTCAACATTAACACACATTGAACTCATAATTTCACTCAGTAGAGGTTTCTAGGTACATATCTAATCACACATTGAACTCATAAATTCCCTCAACAATATATTTTTAGCCTTCATTTGCTAGACAACGATAACTTAGACATAGTCTCCTTTTAATGCGAGATGAAGTATCCTTGTTTAGGTAGCATATAGTTAGGATGTTTTTTCATCCATATTTATCCAACACATAATTATTTATTCATAGTAAGACTTGTTAATTTAGACAACAATGATATAGACAACAAAGTCGAATATTTAATAAGTAGCGTAGATCACCTTTAATGTTAAGTAGTTCACTTATTTTATTGGGAAGTGTATAATTGTTGACCGGTGTATTTGATTTTGTGAAGTGCTTATAATAGTTCACTCCTTCACACTTATATGTCTTGCATAACGAAAATGGCTTTTGGTTTTTTGACGAAGTCGATTAACAACTTGCGCAAATTTAATTGGAGTAATGTCATCTTGTGTCTTGTCGACTTGTTGCTGGGGTGCATGGGTATAGTCTTCTTGTGAGTTAATTCAGCCTCCTAGTGCATTGGTTTTATTTTGGGTTAAGGGGCTAGATATTTTATGTTGATCCATGGTCATTGTCACACCTTTGCCTAGGGACGACATAATTCCTGATGAGGGGGATCATCGTGTGCCCTAACAGATAGAGGCGAATGATAGCATGGCCGAAGTATGTGATTCCCGTTGTGGGTGTTGTTCATTGTAATTGATGTTGGAACTTGGTTTATAATACCTTAACACGTTTTGGTTTCGCGCATCGTCGAGGTTTCTAGTTCTTTGTCATCAAAGCCACTATGTCGAGTGGTTGATGTTGTCCTTTAGTGTGTAGGCGTTGTCTTGTTTGTGTTGGGAGGGTAGTCATTTCTAGTTGTCTATTGATTATCGCATTCTTTGTCCAGTTGCATGATGTGCTAGTGTGTTGAGTCATGGTTGTTTGTTTCCTGATCTGCGTGCGTGGTGTTCGTCGTCAAGTTGTGTTTTTTAACTGTTGTCGTCCTGCTTAAAAAAATAAATAAATAAAAAAGTCCTTTGCGTTGCATTGCATGTAGTCGTAATGACGGAGTCGTTACATATGGTATCAGAGTGGGTTCAACCCTGTGACTATGGATCTCCATGCTTTCCACAGTAGTAATCCCTTGAGTTTTAACCTAACGCTAACTAAAAACTTTAGTGTGTCCATGTGGTGATCTCGATTAGAGGACACCACAAAGGTTCGCAATGTGGTGCCATGGAAGGAGTTGGAACGCTTCCTGAGGTGCCCGCCCCTTAGGATTCTAACCCTCAAGGGGAAGAACTAGTCCTTGGTTTGGATTCGATTGTTGAAGGGATGATGATGGTCTGACAAGGTCCTTCTAGAGATTGTCATAGGTTTTGATTCACCATTTGTACTGAGATGAGGCTAGGGCACATGTACCTCTGAGGGTCCACAACGCGCCCATCGAGTACCATTAGCTTTCACTACAAACTCAAGAAGGTCATTTTTTTTAGCTCTTTGGTGCCCCGGATTGCATAGCCACCGAGGCATGGTTGGAGAATATGGTGATGTGGTTTTCACTTAGCGAATATACCTCCAACATGAAGTTGCGCATGGAGATATTTCAACTAAAGGGGAGCGCTCTTCTATGGTGGAAGATTCTCCTGACATATTTGAACATGGTTGTGGAAGATGTGTCATGGGAACTGTTCGAGGAATGGTTCTAGGAGAGGTATATTTATGAGTAATTCATAGAGCGTCAACTCAACTAGTTCAACACCTTATGAAAGGGCGGTTGTATGGTGCCCAAGTACAAGGCTCATTTTGGAGCTGCTTCGGTAAGCTTTGTACCAAATTACCAAGAAACTTAAGGACAACAAGTTCGTGTTTATCCTTAATGTTAGGATTTATCTTCTACTTCGGGTACCAGGAATACTAGACCAAAGAAAGTGTGTTGGAATGTTGGGAGCCACATTTCCAGCATGACTATTATGTGAAGAGGACTAGAGCATCTAGATTAGCTGAACCCACTACCATGGGATATTGGGGCAAGGCCCATCAGATTCATTCTACGGTGAATAACCGCCAAGAAGATCACCCATCGACTGTGCTAGAGACGTCAAGTATCCTCATTGCCTAGACCCTTAGTATTTTGATAGATCTCAGTGCTACCGCGAGTTTCATTTTTGGTGCAGCGCTAAAATGAATTAAGGTAAAGGAAGTTGAATGGGATGAGTTTAGATTTTTAGAAATGTCTTCAGGAGGCAAACAAAAGGTTGGTGGGGAGGATATGGGTTGTACCCTTAACCTGGGAAAGTTTGTCACTAGGTCCAACCTTCACATCATGATCTTAGGACCTTATGACATCGTTATCGATATCAAATTGTTGGAATTGCATGAGGTGATACTCAAATGTAAGACAAAATGCTTGAGCTTGTTCGATGATGAGGGTCAGAGACGCATGATTGTAGGTAGGAACCAAGGATTTTCCCTGAGGTTCATCTCTTCCTTGCAGCTATGAAAGAGGATGTGTAAAGGGTGTAAGATTTAAGAGATCCTTGCATTAAACAAGAAGGGAGTAGAGGAAGGTATAGAACACCTTCCTGTGGTGAGAGAGTTTGCAGATGTCTTCCTGGAGGAGTTACTTGGGATGCCACTAGAGAGGGAATTGGAATTTACCATAGAGCTAAAACCGGGGACTGAACCATTAAGCGAGAACACCTTATCAATGTCAACCTCAGAGTTACATGAGTTGAGAATGAAACTAAAGGAGTTGTTGGACCTGGGACTTATACATCAAAGTGTGTCACCGTGGGGTGCACCTGTTATTTTCATATGAAAGAACGATGGGTCATGGAGATTTTGCATTGACTATTGTCAATTGAATAAGGCAACAATCAAGAATCAATATCCCTTGCCAAGGATTGATGATATGTTTGATCAGATGAAGGGTGCGACGGTGTTTTCAAAGATCAACTTGAGATCAGGGTATCCCCAGTTATGGATCAAGAAGGATGACATCCCTAAGACCTCCTTTAAGATGAGGTTTGGACAATACGAGTTTGTTGTTTTACCGTTTGCATTGACGAATGCCCCGGGAGTATTTATGAGTTGGATGAACGGGGTGTTCCACAAGTATTTGGACAAGTTTGTCCAAGTATTCATTGATGGTATTTTGATTTATTCTCATATGATAGAGGAGCATGATGAGCACTTGCGCTTGGTACTACAATGTTCGTGAGAGAAAAAATTGTATGGAAAATTGTCTAAATGATCGTTTTACCAATCGAAGATTTACTACTTAGGGCATGTCATCTCCGACAAAGGTATTGTTGTGGATCCAACAAAGGTCAAGGATATTATGGAATGGAATGCACCGACGAATGTCTCGGAAGTGCATAGCTTCTTGGGTTTAGCAGGATACTATTGATGGTTAGTCAAGGGATTTTCGAAGATAGAAAATCCGATCACAGAATTATAGAAGAAGAACAACAAGTTTGTTTGGACCGAGAAATGCACGTAAGACTTTCAGAGACTCAAAGAGATGTTGACAACAACACCGATAATAAAGGTCCATGACATGGACATGGACTTCTTGGTATGCACTGATGCATCCAAGGAAGGTTTAGGCGGAGTCTTGATGTAAGATGGTCGAGTGATCGCTTACATCTCAAGGAAGTTGAGAAAGCATGAGGAGAACTATGCGATGCACGATTTGGATTTGTTAGCCATTGTATATGCCTTGAAGGTTTGGAGACACTACCTTATTGGATGAGAATTTGAACTAAAAAAGGACCACTATGGACTACAACACATATTTATGCAAAGTGACCTGAACGTGTGACAACGACGTTGGTCAGAGTTGCTTAGAGAGTATGATTTCGAGATCACTTACATAAAAGGAACAGTGAACCGAGTGGCAGATGCATTGAGTTAGAGACCACACATCTTTTTGGTATTGCCTCTTCGGACAAATCTACATGAAAATATTCTAACTTTACAGTGCGACGATGTCTGGTACAAAGAGGTCAAGGATTTTTATCAGACAAAACATAATGATGGTACCAAGATTTGAAGGATTTACATTAGATGATGATGGATTATTGAGATTTAAAAAAATCAAATTCACATACCACTAAAATATGATTTGAGGAGTTTGATCCTGAACAAGGCTCACAGAGTAGTGTACATGGCTCACCCAGGGGTCACAAAGATGAGGGCGGGCCTTAAACCCTTATTCTTATGGAAAGGAATGAAGGCATACATAGTCAACTATGTGGCCATAAGTCTAGAATGTTAGTAGGTGAAGGCTGAACATAGACCTCCAGTAGGATTACTGCAGCCAAATTCTATTTCAGAATTGAAATGGGAGTCCATTTCGATGGATTTCATTGTTGTATTTCCACTACCAGCAAGGAGACACGACTCGATTTGTGTGGTTTTCGACACTCTGACGAATAGTCCTCATTTTATTCCTGTGCATACAACGTATTGGGCACCTGACATAGCTAGAGTTTTCATCAGTGAGATTGTGAGGCTACATGGCATGACTAAGAGGATTATATCTGATCAAGGATCGGTGTTTACCGGACCATTTTGGAATAGTTTCCAAGAGGCATTGAGAACCCAAATTAACTTTAGTACTAGGTATCACTCGGAGATAGACGGACAGACCGAAAAAAAATATATATATTGAAGGGCATGTTGTGCATGTACGTTATGGACCAACAAAAGCATTGGGAAAAATTCTTGCCACTGCTAGAATTTGTGTATAATAACAGTTATCAAAGCACCATAAGGATGGTGCCTTTCAAGTTTATTTACAGGTGACCATGTCAAACTCCTTGGAGTTGGGATCATCTTGAGGATAGGGTCATGGTGGGACCAAAATCAATCCAAGAAATGGAATATCAAATGAAAACAAAAGACAAAATATCAAGGAAGCACAGGATCGGCAGAAGATTTATGTCGATGTGCATCGTGTCAACCGTAGTTATGAAGTTGGTGATCGAGTCTTATTGCGATAGAAACCAAATAAGAGTTTGATCTAGTTTGGAAAGGGTTCTAAACTCTTTCCTAGGTTTGTGGGATCCTATGAGATTGTGGAAAGGAGAGGGTTGTGGCCTATTGACTAGCCTTGCCCGATCCTTGAGGCGTATGCATGATGTCTTTCACGTCTTTGTTTGAGAAATTATTTTAGTGATCGTACTCATGTTTTGACTTGAATACCTTGCAGGTATCGGATGAGGGTGCGCTCACAGATGAGTCAATCTACATCCTATATCATCACATTTGACAGCTATGACGTCGAACAATAGATTAGGTCAAGGTACAGTGGGACAACTATAGTCCGCAATCAGTGACCTGGGAGGACGCATATGATATGCGCCAGTATTTTCCATTTTTGTTTGATAGATATACTTGTGATACTTTGATATACATTATTTTGGCACTTATATACTGTGAAACTTCGAGACGAAGTTTAAACCAAGAGGGGGTGTATGTAACATCTCGATCTTTCGCACATTGATCGAACTTATTCTTTGAGGACACTTGCTTGCAAGTGATACGGATTATTATACTATTGGACGTTTGATTATGATTATGAGGCATTATGGATATGATGATATGTTATTTTGTGTATTTACATAGACAAGTGCTATTGACTAGGTTCTCGTGAGTGTGCAGGAATTTGGACCTCGAGGATGCAGAGGCATCGATGAAACCGCTTGGACTCCGGATCGAGTCAGGGAGTGGACTATTGGGGTTTGATTGTTGTTGATATGACATATGTACATATGATTATATGTTATTATGATTGATTATTATTGTTGACATGATTAGTTGATGATGTAGGTTGACGATAGCTTGTCGACCAGACTCACATGTGGAGTATAGGGGTCATGCACGATGAATGATGCAGACCCCCAAACCCTCAGGTCCAAGGTCTGCGCATGATCATTCTAATATTCCTTTGAGTCTAATTGACTCTTTGGTTTCCCCTCGGGAAATACCCTTCACACTCAACAGTGTATCCACAAATATTTATGGGTGTGCTCGCATGATCAAACACGAAGCATCAACCCAAATCTTCTGATCAAACAATATGATCACACCTTTCACGATTTCAGAACTTTGGATTTCACGACTTCTCCTTCCTAGTTTCTCGACCCTTCAACTGTCGAAACCCGAAATGTCGATTCACTGAAATTCTTATCGCGTTTTGCGATTTTGGAAATCTTGGAACAAAGAACCCTGATCAATTGTCCTTGAAAATTCCAAAATGCCAAAATGCCAAATACCGACACGTTCAGCAAAGGATGGCCCCACAATGGACCTCTCACTTCATCAGGATTTCAGACTTCGTGATTTTGCAAATCCAAATGCAAAGCTCCCAACTCTCTAACCTCTGAACCCTGAAATAGTCAACAAGGATTGACTCTACCTTTTTGACGAGGACACGCCACCTGTCCACTCAACCACTTCCTATATTTGACACGGACTCCTACCACTTGTCACTCTTTTTGGTTTTCGGGACTCTCTCTCCCAATGTGTTGTCTCCTCCATATCCTAACTCCCGAAATGCTGAAATGGTCTGATGGCTGGTGCAAATCACGATCAATGGTCCACGTTGATTCTGGATCCTAGAGTGGAAAGTTTTCTTTTCTTTAACCACCCTACAACTTATCAAGATCCTACAGTCCTCATTGTTTCGAGGATACTCCACAGAGAATTCCAACCACTCGTTTGTCCTTGATAACTCCTGTGAAATAAACCAAGGTTCCTTCGCCTGGACTTGATTCCTACAAAGCAACTTCACTTCGTCTCCCCTTTGATTATCTCAAAGGAACTGACCCTCCTAAGCGTTTCTTGCAAACTCGGGTCTTCAAGAAGACTCTTGCACTCACTCCTTGCAACAATCCTTCAAATACTTCTAAGTATTTTATTATCTCGACTTTGTGCACCCTCTTACAACAACAGTCCTTCAATCCACCCCTTGGTTGATAAGTTCTCATCTTTCAACCGGCCTGCGCACACCTTGCATGGCTTCTGTGCCTTCACCCGCACTTCTGCGGGAATGAGAATAATGGTATCCCTCCTGAGATTTCAGAGATAAACTCTGAATCTCCGTCAACGCACTTCTTGTGAACGATTTCACTGCACTCCTTACAAGAATTTCTCACTCGGGAAGAGAAACAATTGAAACTCATTCTCTCTCTCTCTCAGACTTCACACATTTAACATGAAATCACACATTCACACAATATTAAAGCAAATGCATAACAAAGAGAATAAACAACCATAAGCATACCATTCAGGATGTATACATAGAAAACATCATAACACCATGAATCTGAATCAAAGCTCTTTATATTAATTCAGAACTTCTGTACATGGGTTCTTCTCTACAACTTTCTACTACAACTCTCTCTTTCCACAATATTCTCAATGATCTTTGATTGTTACTTGTCCCAACGATACAAAGGTGAGGGTATCTATAGTCAGTTTTCCCTCCTACGCTCTTAACTATCTAATCTGGAATTTAAATCTACATACTTACATTAACTATGCATAAATGTCTCTACCTACTACAGATGAGATAAAATCACTCATGATCTGTTTACATCCTCCAAAATATAAATGCAAGGTATGCCTTATTACATTAATATTTCAAAAACATTCCAAAACACTTTTGCAACGTGATGAAATGTGTTGGCGCTTGTCCCAACTGTCTTCCGCCTCCGCACTCGCTTGCTATTGGCAACGCTCTTGCATCATACTCCCTCGCTTGAAAATTTTCATGGAATCTTGTTCATGAGCTCTTGCACAGTCTGTCCATGCTTATGAATTTATACTTCATTTTCCCAGCTGGCATCTTCAACTGGATGTCCCTTCCATTTGACCAAGTATTCGAAATACTCTTTCCTCTTGGTCTTCTTGCTGACTCTCTTGTCAAGTATACTTTCCATCTGTGGATTTACAGCTATAGGAATTTTTTTAGTCCAATGAACCTCTGTCTGTTCAATCTCGGCTCATGCTTCTTCATGTTTGTAAGGGTACAAATATGATATGTTGAATATCGGTGAAATTTCGATCCCATTGGGTAATTCAATCTTATATGCGTTTGCCCCAAATTTCTTCAAGACCTTGCATGGTCCAATCTTTTTCATTTTCAGTTTGTTATATGTTCCCCTTGGGAACCTCTCCTTCCTCAAATGTGCAAGAATTAGATCACCAACTTCAAACTGAAGTTCTTGCCTGTGTTGATCTGCTCTACGTTTATACTCTTGACTCGAAGTTTGCAAACTTTCCCTCACTTGGTTGTGAAGTTCCTTCATTGCTTCTGCAAAATCCTCCCCACTAGCACTTCTGAATTCAATCTATTCTGAATCTTTCAATTCAGACACTCCCCTGGGTTGTATTCCATAAACAATATGAAATGGGCTCTGCCCTGTGCTTTTGTTAATTGAATCATTGTAAGAAAATTCTGCCTATGGCAGAATGTGATCCCACTGGCTATGGTGTTTAGTCACTAGGCTCCTTAGCAAATCTCCCAAGCTTATGTTTATAACTTATGTCTACCCATTCGTGTGAGGATGATCAACTAAGCTAAATGAAAAAATTTTCCCCAGCTTCTTCCATAAATTCTTCCAGAAATGTCCTATGAACTTGGTGTCTCGATAAAAAACAATACTCCTTGGAAAGCCATGAAGTCTGACAACTTCTTTGAAAAACAGGTTCGCAATGTGAGTTGCGTCATTGGTTTTCTGGCATGGTATAAAATGTTCCATCTTTGAAAATCTATCGACTACCACAAATATTGAATCGCAACATCTTTGCGTCCTTGGCATCCCTAATACAAAATCCATGCTCACTGCATCCCATGGCCTCTCAGGTATGGGTAATGGCTGGTATAACCCTGTGTTTTGCCTTTTTCCCTTTGTGTGCTGACAAATTCTACATTTGTCCACAAATCGTTTTACATTTGTCCTCATCCCTGGCCAAAAATACGAGCCATTCAATTTTGAGAACGTTTTGTCATGACCGAAATGTCTGGTCAATCCTCCACTGTGTTTTTCTTTCAGCAGATTCTCCCTCATGTAGCATTTTGGAATACATAATTGATTGCCTCTAAATAATAATCCATATTGGATCATATATTCAGTCCATTGAATTATGTCCCTGAGAATTGGATTCTCAGATGCCTCGTACGCCTCTTTAAAATTTGGATCATCTCTGTACATTTCTTTGAGATTATCAAAACCCAAAGTTCTGACTTTGGATTCCTGCATCAGCAAACATTTCCTTCTCAAATCATCAACAACTTTGTTAGTAGTTCTAGAAATATGTTTAATTACAAAAGTAAAATTTTGCATGTATTCAACCCATTTTGCATGCTTTTGGTTCAGCTTGTCCTGTTGAGTCGCGAATTGTAAAGCGTGATTATCACTGTACAAAACAAACTCTTTAGGAATCAAATAATGTCTCGACTTCTTCAGCGCTTGTATGACAGCATAAAATTCTTTGTCATATGTGGAGTACTTAATCTTTGCCTCATTCAATTTCTCACTGAAATATGCAATCGGTCTGTCCTCTTGGCCCAAGACCGCTCCAATTGCAAACCCACTAGCGTCACTCTTGACTTGAAATGTCTTACTGAAATTTGGCAGCACCAAAATTGGTTGTTTAGTAATCTTTTTCTCCAGCAGGTTGAAACTTTTTTCTACTTCCTCTGTCCAGTGAAAATACTTATGTCTCTTCTTCATCGTATCCATCATCGGTGCGCTAATTCCGCTGAAATTTATGATAAATTTCCTGTAGAAACTAGCCAATCCATGGAAACTTCTAACTTGAAATATACTCTTCGGTGATGGTCAATTCTTAATGGCATCCACCTTCTCTGGATCCATTTTTAGCTCATTTGCAGAGATAACAAAACCCAAATAAATGAGTTATGTCCTCATAAATGTTGATTTCTTCATATTTATCAACAACTTTTCTTGTTGCAATCTCCTCATCACTGTAGCCAAATGCTTCAAGTGTTCAGCTTCTGTCTTGCTGAAAATCAATATATCATCAAGATATACGATGACAAATTTTCCTATGAAATCCTTTAGGACTTCATTCATCAATCTCATGAAAGTACTAGGTGCATTTGTTAAGCCAAATGGCATAACAAGCCATTCATACAACCCTTCATTTGTCTTGAATGTGGTCTTCCATTCATCACCTTCTCTCATTCGGATTTGATGATATCCACTTTTCAAATCAATATTTGAAAAGAATCTTGCTCCACTCAAGCAATCCATAAAGTCATCCATCCTTGGCAATGGAAATCTATACCTGATGGTAATCTTATTGATCGCCCTCAAGTCTATGCACATCCTCCAGCCTCCATCTTTCTTTGGGCTAAGAACTGTTGGAACAACGCATGGACTCAAGCTCGCTGTTATAAACCCTGTGTCCATTAAATCTTGGACCTGTCTCTTGACCTCTTCATTCTCTTGCAGCGTCAACCTGTACATTGCTTTGTTTGGTAAACTAGCTCCAGGTATAAGGTCAATGTGATGACTTATACTTCTGATAGGTGGCAACGAACGAGGTAGTTCGTCCACTACTGTATCAGTGAACTCTTCCAACAACTCCTAGATTTCCTTTGGTAAATCATCCACTCTTGTACTGGTTAAAACAATTCTAGGCTTCCTGACCACAATGAATTGTGTAGTTTCCTTCTTCTTAACCTCCTTAAGGAGTTCTTTCCCACTCATGAGAAGTACAGTGTTTCTTACCTCAGGTTTCACTTCTTTATCCTTAATCGACAACAACATGTGAGTTATCCCATTCTTCTCCAGGGTGTATGTGTTCTTTCTCCCATCATGAATCACATTTATGTCATATTTCCATGGTCTACCCAGCAATAGATGAAAAACATCCATGGGAATGATATCACATAGTATTTCATCTTTATATCCTCCTATTTTAAATTCAACTAAACATTATTTAGTGACATTTACCTGATGTCCTTTTTGTAGCCATGAAGCTTTGTATGGGCTTGGATGTGCGATAGTCTCTAGCTCCAGCTTTTCTACCATCTCTGTAGAAATGAGATTGTTTGTGCTACCACTGTCCACGATGACTTTGCATACCCTGTCTTTGGTATTGCAAGTAGTCCGAAAAAATTTGTTCCTTTGGATTGGGTTCTCTGCCTCTTTCTCTGGCGTTAAGATAAATTTTCTCATCATCAGTGATCTTCTGCCTCAACATTCCATCTTTGTTTTTGAGAAATGTGAGTTTCACCTCCTTCTTTCTTTTTATCTGGGCATTCATAGGATTTATGTTCATTTTTTCCACAGGTAAAGCATTTTATTTCTCCACCTCTGCCTCTTCCTCTTCCTCTAGTACGAGGAAAAGCATTCTTATCAGCATATTGTCCTCTATTTGAGCTTCCTCCTCTCTCATGCTAAGTTTGAGGTTTCTTTCCCTCCTCTTGAGGTCTTTGAGTTCTGTCTTGGGAAATTGTTTTGCCTTTGGTCTGACTTCTTCCTCGGCCTCTTTGACCTTGCTTTCGGCTCAATTCTTCTTCATCTTTTAGATCCATTTGATAAGCATATTCTACATTCTGAATGATCGTCATGCTCATCTCATCTTGGATGTCATATCTTAGACCATTCATGTATCTAGCAACCTTTTCATCATCACTTTCCCGATGACCTACCCTGATGTTTAGTTTGTAGAATTCTTCAGTGTATTCTTTCACTGACATCAACTTTTGTCTGAAGTTCTGCATTCTCCGAAACAGAGTAATTTGATAATCCTTGGGTATGAATTTTTCTTTCATCTTTGCAACCATTCTATCCCAACTCTTGATTTTCTGCTTGCTTTTGCAACATTTATCAGCCTGCAGTTCATCCCACCACAATGATGCATGCCCTTTAAGTCTTCTGATAGCATGTTTGAATTTCCTATCTTCCTCGACATCCTCATAGTCAAAATATTTATCCATAGCTCTAATCCAATCTAGAAGCTCTTCAATATCCAGGTTTCCCTCATACATGGGAATATCCATTTTTTCCCTGGCACCTATCCTTGCGACAACCCTGAATAGGAATTCATCTACAACATCTTCAACTGTGAATTCTTCTCCATGTCTAGCTTCATTTTCACTATCAGCCTCACTGATATCTCTAGTGTCGATTGTGCACCTCTGTGTTGTCTCCATGGCATCAAGCCTAGCACATAGTTCACAAGCCTGGCACATAGTTCGCGCATTTCCATTTCCACTGTTGGATCAACCATTGGTCTATTTCTTCTTCTCGGTGGCATGGATGAGAAATATTTGTTCCTTCCTCTGCTACAGAAAACAAAGAACTTTTTCTATGCTCTGATACCACAACTGATGTAGACCCCCAAACTCTCAAGTCCAAGGTCTGCGCAGGATCATTCTAATCTTCCTTTGAGTCTAATTGACTCTTTCATTTCCCCTTAGGAAATACCCTTCACACTCAATAGTGTATCCACAGGTCCTTATGGGTGTGCCCATGTGATCAAACACGAAGCATCAACCCAAATCTTTTGATCAAACAATATGATCACACCTTTGGAGATTTTGGAACTTCAGATTTCACGACTTCTCCTTCCTAGTTTCTCGACCATTCAACTATCGAAACCTGAAATGTCAATTCGCTGAAATTCTTATTGCGTTTCACAATTTCAAAAATATCAGAACAAATATTCCCAATCCCTTGTCCTTGAAAATGTTGAAATGTCGAATCCTGACAGGTTCAACAAAGGCTGGCCCCACAACGGACTTCTCACTTCATCGGGATTTCGGACTTCGATTTCACGAATCCAAATGCAAAGCTCCCAACTCTCTAACCTCCAAACCCCGAAATAGTCAACAAGGATTGACTCTGCCTTTTTGATGAGGACACGCCACCTGTCCACTCAACCACTTCCTATCTCTGACACAGACTCCTGCCACTTGTCACTCTTTTGGGTTTTTGGGACTCTCGCTCCCAAAGTGTTGTCTCCTCCATCTCTTGACTCCCAAAATGTCGAAATGGTATGATGGCTGGTGAAAATCATGATCAATGGTCCATGTTGATTATGGCTCCTAGAGTGGAAATTTTTCTCGCCTTTAACCACCCTGCAACTTCTCAAGATCCTACAGTCCTTGTTGTTTCAGGGATTATCCACTGAGAATTCCAATTGCTCGTTGCTCCTTGATAACTCCTGTGAAATAAACCAAGGTTCCTTCACCTGGACCTGATTCCTGCAAAGTGACTTCACTTCGTCTCCACTTTGATTATCTCAAAGGCACTAACCCTCCTGATCTTTTCTTGCAAACTTGGGTCTTCAAGAAGACTCCTGCACGCACTCCTTACGAAAATCCTTCAAATACTTCTAAGTATTTGATTATCTTGACTCTATGCACCCTCTTGCAACAACAGTCCTTCAATCCACCCCTTGGTTGATAAGTTCTCATCTTTCAATTAGCCTGCGCACACCTTGCACGACTTCTATGCCTTCACCTGCACTTCTGCGGAAATGAGAACAACAGTATCCCTCCTGAGCTTTCAGAGATAAACTCTGAATATCCGTCAACACACTTCTTGCGGACGATTTCACTGCACTCCTTGCAGGAATTTCTCACTTAGGAAGAGAAACAATTGAAACTCATTCTCTCTCTCTCAGACTTCAAACATTTAACATGAAATCATAAATTCACACAATATTAAAGAAAATGCATAACAGAGAGAATAAACAACCATAAGCATACCATTCAACATGTATACATAGAAAACATCATAACACCATGAATCTGAATCAAAGCTCTTTATATTAATTCAGAACTTATGTACATGGGTTCTTCTCTACAACTTTCTGCTACAGCTCTCTCTTTCTGGTCTATGCTCAATGATCTCTTATTGTTAATTGTCCCAATGATACAAAGGTGAGGGTATCTATAGTCGGTTTTCCCTCCTACGCTTTAAACTATCTAATCTGGAATTTAAATCTACCTACTTACATTAACTATGCATAAATGTCTCTACCTACTACAGATGAGAGAAAATCGCTCATGATTTGTTTACATCCTCCAAAATATAAATGCAAGGTACACCTTATAACATTAATATTTCAAAAACATTCCAAAACACTTTTGCAACATGCTGAAATGTGCTAGCGCTTGTCCCAGATATCTTTCGTCTCTGCGCTCGCTTGTTGCTGGCGATTATCCTGCATCAATGACCAAAGACTTTGAGGGAGAGGTGTGGACAACAAACCTGCCACAACCTACTCGCACTTACTATTTGGATCGAATTGTAGGTTAACGATTACCTAGTTCGAGAAGACCCACGATATCATGAGGCAGACTGCGACAGTTGCTCACGGTGATTCTAAGGGGCGCACAATAAGGTAGGGGGCTTATTACTTAGAGGCCCTTAGTCTCCCATGAGATCACCTGGCAGAGTATTGACTCCAGGGGTTTTCGATGTCCACCAAGTTATTCAAGAGGCGAGTGACATCCTTGGAGCACGTAGTGTGTCCTGAAGGGCACGTCGTGCAAGGAAAATGAAAAGGGGTGAGAGGCACCCTTGGAGCATGTAGTGTGTCCTAAAGGGAACGTCGTGCAAGGAAAAAGAAAGGAGGCGAGTGGGACCCTTGGAGAACCTAGTGCGTCATGAACGTCATGTCACATTTTTAACTAGTAAGTAAATAAACCTAGATGACCTTAGAATGAATGATGTGAGAAGTAAGATTTAAAAGCATTTTTCCCTAAAGAAAAATGTCGCCCAGCCTATTGAAATTAAAATCTAGGTCTAAGTGACACTGTTGGTCAAAAATAATAATCATAATTAAACATTTGACGAGAAGGAGGTAAGAAATTCAATTAATTTATTAAAATCAAATTACATTGGGGGATTAAAATTTTAAAAGGGAATTGATTTTTTTTTTACAGATGTTAATTAAAATTTATTAATTAAAAAGAAAAAGGGGTAAAAGGTTTTTTTTTACACTTGCTATTTTGAGTTTTAGTTAAAAAGGGAAAAAGAGGGAAATTAAAAAAAAAAAGGAAACAAAGGGAAAAAGGGGAAACATAAAGAAAAGCGAAACGTAAGGAAAAAGATGAATGTCTGACATAGTAATGAATCTTTCCTTTAATAACTTCCTAATTATGAACTCAACTAGGAAATTAGTAAAGGTGCAAGTCATTAAAATGTGTAAGGGAATATGGCGACACCAAGGAGCATTTTTAGGAATGGTTTTTTGATGGGTGAGGGAAATAGGATTAATTAAATAATTAATGAAATTAATTTCTGGTGCAACTAGGGGGATGGGTGACATGTACGGGGGAGGTTTTTTTGATTAAATTAATGTAAAAGAAATTAGATGGGAATTTGGGAAATAAATCACTTAGAAACTCTATGAAAATGATGAAGGAGGAGGAGTATGGATCCATTATTTATGTGTAACGTTACGCTACATAATTGTTTTCTTGACTGACTTATCTTGTGGGAGTTGGGATACCCAGCTCAGGTAATGAGTGGTAGTTCAACCTTCCGAGGTGAGATGGGATCTAGTTGTTCTCTAGTATAGTGTGTGTTTCCCCTTTGTGGCTCAAGGGGCTTAGGGGGAAGAAGAGTACCACTAGCATTGGCTGGGAGGTACCTGTGAAGTCACATCGGTCAACAAAAAGGAGCTAGATAGAGTGCGTGTCTGACAACGACTCGGTGCTATCACCTTGGGCTACGTTACACATGAATTTATTTGAATGGTAGATTATTATTGTTCTTACGCTTTCATTTATGTACTTCTATTGTGTGATGAGATGTGTTTTACTCAGTGTTTTTAATCGAGAAATTGAAGTTATCATAGCGTTACGCAAGCTGCTTTGAAATGATTTCCTTAGCAACCCAATCCTTAATTGCTATGACTCTTCTATTTTGTTTACTAATTAATATGAAGATATTGTTCTTTATCTTCCATCCTTATCCCTAGATCATCATTCCATGCCTGAGAAGTCGTCCAGGAGCTGAATCGACGGTCGTCACTTCAGTGTTAATATACCTATAGATTGTAATGCCCTACTTTTTTGTGCGTGGATGATGAGCGAAGGTGATGTAGGAGCATCATAAAAATCCAAAGTAGGCACCTAGTCAAAGGAACAACTGAACGTGCGGATGCAAAAATGACAGGTTTTTTTTATGAAAACGTTCTGAATTTTGAAATCTGAAGCATTAATGTAATAGCTAGGAGAAGCGTACTTACATTTATGTCTTGGAGATATGAACAGATATGGAGAAATTATTCTCATCTGCCGGATGTAATAGCCATTTAAGTTTGTTTAAAGAATGTAGGTATATTTGATTTAATAGATTAGATAGTTTGGAAGCGTAGGAGGGAAAATGGATATAGACACCCTCACCCTTGTATCATTGTAACAATAGATAATTATTCATATTTCATAAGCTATAGAGCTGTAGAGAAGAACCCATGTACGTAAGCACTTGAGTTAATATATGAAGCTTTCACTCAACTTTCATGGTGTTATGATGCTTACTGTTTACATTTGTTAAATGGTATGTTTACAGTTGTTTTGTTTTTTTGTTATGCATTTATGTCAATGTTGTATTGTGTGTATGAGTTCATGTTGAATGTATGAAGTCTGAGAAA
>ML778789.1:21391-53996 GCA_009831015.1 Picea engelmannii
ACTCAACTTTCATGGTGTTATGATGCTTACTGTTTACATTTGTTAAATGGTATGTTTACAGTTGTTTTGTTTTTTTGTTATGCATTTATGTCAATGTTGTATTGTGTGTATGAGTTCATGTTGAATGTATGAAGTCTGAGAAAGGAGAAGAATGGGTTTCAATTTTTTCTCTCCCTCAAAGTTCTTGCAAGGAGTGCAGTGAATATCCGCAAGGTGTGTGTTGACGAGAGTCTGAGTTTTATCTCAGAAATATTAGGAGAGATATCGTTGTTCTCATACCCGTAGAAGTGCAGGTGAAGCACAGAGCCGTGCAAGGTGTGCGTGGGCTGGTTCAGACTTTAGAAATTAACAACCAAGGGGAATGTTGAAGGAATACCGTTGCAAAGAGTGCAAAGGGTTGAAGACTCAAATAACCAAAGGTTATTTGAAAGTTTGCCACAAGGAGTGCGAGAAAAGCTCTTTTTGGAGGCTTGAGTTTGCAAGAGAAAGCTCAGGAGGGATAACACCTTTGAAATTTTGAAAGGGAGATAGAGATCGAAACCGTCACATAGAATTTAAGTTCAGGAGGAAGAACACCCAGTTGTTGGGAAGAAGTCATTGAGTAGTGAATCAGGCCGTCAGAATTCTCCATGGAGAGCTCACGAAATCTCAAGGATTGTAGGATCCAGTGGAGCTGTAAGGTGTTTATGTGTTGGATGAACTCACCACCCTAATATCAAGAATCAACATGAACCATTGATCATGTCTCAATATGATTCATTGATCTCATTTCAACCCACGTCGTTGGATCATTTCGTGAAGTCGGGGTTCGTTCATTTGGAGGGCAGACCAAATTCTTTGGTTTCGTGAAGTCCCGAGTCGCGAGGAGAAGGGAAGGAGATCCAAACCATTGAATCCAAGCCATAGGAGAACCGTTGGATCATAACCTCCATGTGGTATTTCATATCAGGGGTTCAGGGGTTAAAAGAATTTCTTTTCAACTACAGAAGTCGCGAAGTGTCGAGCACTGAGGGCTCATACGAACACGTAGCACATCCTTTAGGTGGGGCTGCGTGGTCAATAGGTGGCATAAAAACAAGCACCCAGAGAAAAGTGGAAGCAGTGACAGGTGGAGGACACACGTCGCCTAGAAAGGAGCCAACCTATTGTTGAATTATCATGTCTCGAGGATTTTCCAAGGAGGAGCATGAGGGCTCAACACTCCAAATCCCAAATTTGCGAGTTGCGAGGGGTGCTAGAGTTAGGCCCTAGCCAGTGGTCACTTGTAGAGGTGCTAGCGAGGAAGGATCTATACCTGTATCGCATCTCGGGCATCAAAGGTTTGGATTCGAGGTTCTTCAACTCACTAACTCGCGAGATCGCGAGTCATGAAAGGTGCTTGTGCTAAGGCCTGAGTTGTGGTCACATGGATATGTAAGGATCGTGACTGGTGTTAAGTTGCATAGGGAGGGTTTTCATAAAGGACCTGTGGATTGGATTCGTTGAAGGTTCAAGCAGGGAACTAAAGGAGCCGCTTCGGCTCGAGTAAAAGTAAGAACGATCCTATGCGGATCTCAGACAGGGGGTCGGGGGTCTGCATCAAGAGTGGTATCAGAGCCTGATTTTGTCTATATAATTTAGGCAAAGGGAGACAGAGGAAAAGGAGTAGTCTGATACGCACAAGAGTGGTATCAGAGCCTAGAAAAAATTCTTTTCTTTTTGTAGTAGAGAGAAGGGAGAAAATTTTACAGCCATGTTGTCGAGAAGAAGAGACAAGAAAATATCTGATCCAATAGAGGAAAGAGAAATGTCGAGAAGAAGAGACAGGCAAATACCTGATCTAGTAGTGGAAAGAGACATGCGTGAATTGCGTGCCAGACTTGATGCTATGGAGACATCAAAGAGGGGCATAGTTGACATTGGAGATATCAGCAAGGATGAAAGTGAAAATGAAGATGGAAACAAAGAAGTTGCAGTCGAAGATGTTGCAGAAGAATGCCTATTTAGGGTTGTTGCAAGGTTAGGTGCTAGAGAAAAAATGGACATTCCCATGTATGAGGGAAACTTGTATGTTGAAGAACTTCTAGACTGGATTAGAGCTCTAGACAAATACTTCGACTATGAGGATGTCGAGGAAGATAAGAAGGTAAAACATGATGTTACTAGACTTAAAGGGAATGCAACACTATTGTGGGATGAACTGCAAGCTGACACACACTGCAAGGGCAAGCAAAAAATCAAAAGCTGGGATAGAATGGTTGCAAAGATGAAAGACAAATTTATACCCAGGGATTATCAAATCACTCTGTTTCAAAGGATGCAGAATTTGAGACACAAGATAATGTCAGTGAAATAATACACTGAAGAATTCTTCAGGATAAACATCAGAGCAGGTCATCGGGAAACAGATGATGAAAAATTTTCTAGGTACATGAATGGTCTGTGATATGACATTCAATATGAGATGAGCATGATGACCATTTGGACTGTGCAAGATGCTTATCAGATGGATTTGAAAGCTAAAGAGAACATGAGATGGAAGCAAGTTCAAAGAGATCGAGGCAGAAGTCAAAGAAGAGGCAAGACAATTTCCCAAGACATAACTCAGAGACCTAAAGAAGAGGGAAATAAACCTCAAACTCAACCTGAAAGAGCAGGAAGCTCACACGAAAGGTACTATGCTGATAGAAATACTTTTCCTTGAGCCAGAGGAAGAGGAAGAGGCAGAGGAGGTGAAGTGAAATGCTTCATATATATAAAAATAGGACATAAATACTATGAGTGTCCAGATAAGAGGAAATATGGTGGTGAAACTCACATTACCAAAGCTCAAGGATGGAATGTTGAAGTAGAAGACGCTGAGGGTGGAAGATCTTTGATGATGAGGAAAGTTCTCTTGAAGCCGGAGAAGGAGGCAGAGAACCCAGCCCAAAGAAACAGTTTGTTTAGGACTTCTTGCAAAACTAAGGATAGGGTATGCAAGGTCATAGTGGACAGTGGTAGCACATACAATCTCATATCTACAGATATGGTAGAAACACTGGAGATGGAGACTATTGCACATCCAAGCCCATACAGAGTTTCGTGGCTACAAAGAGGACATTAGGTAAATGTCACTAAACAATGTTTAGTTGAATTTAAAATAGGAGGATATAAAGATGAAATATTATGTGATGTCATTCCCATGGATGTTTGTCATCTATTGCTAGGTAGACCATGGAAATATGACAGAAACATGGTTCATGATGGAAGAAAGAACACGTACACCCTGGAGAAAAATGGTAGGACTCACATGTTGCTGCCAATTAAGGATAAAGAAGTGAAAACAAAGATGGGAAACATTGTACTTCTCATGAGTGGGAAGGAACTTCTTAATGAGTTTAAGAGGAAGGAAGACACACAATTTATTGTGATCAGGAAGCCCAATTTTTTTTTGACCAGTACGAGAATAGATAATTTACCAGAAGAAATCCAGGAGTTGTTGGAAGATTTTGTTGATATAGTAGTGGACGAACTACCTTGTTCATTGCCACCTATCAGGAGTATAAGTCATCATATCGATATTATACCTAGAGCTAGTTTACCGAACAAAGAAGCATATAGGTTGACGCCCCAGGAAAATGAAGAAGTTAAGAGACATGTCCAGGAATTAATGGACAAGGGATTGATTCGAGAAAGCTTGAGTCCATGCGTTGTTCTGACAATGCTCAACCCAAAGAAAGATGGAGGCTAGAGAATGTGTACAGACTCAAGGGAAATCAATAAGATTACCATCAAATATATATTTCCATTGCCAAGGATGGATGACTTGATGGATTGCTTGAGTGGACCAAAGTTGTTTTCAAAGATTGATTTGAAAAGAGGGTATCATCAAATTAGAATGAGAGAAGGTGATTAATGGAAGACAACATTCAAGATGAATGAATGGATATATGAATGGCTTGTCATTCCATTTGGCTTAATGAATGCACCCAGTACTTTCATGAGGTTGATGAACGAAGTCCTGAAGGATTTCATTGGGAAATTTGTCATTGTATATCTCGATGATATATTAATTTTCAACAAAACATAAGCAGAACACTTAAATCATTTAGTTGTTGTAATGAGGAGATTACAGTAGGAAAAATTGCTGATTAATATGAAGAAATGATCATTTATGAGGACGTAACTCATTTATTTGGATTTTGTTATCTCTGCAAATGAACTGAAAATGAATCCGGAAAAGATAAAGGCAATTAAGAATTGGCTATCTCCGAAGAGCGTGTTTGAATTTCGAAGCTTCCATGGTTTTGATAGCTTCTATAGGAAATTCATCTGAAACTTCAGTAGAATTAGCGCACCGATGATGGATATGGTGAAGAAGAGACATAAATCTTTTCACTGGACGGAGGAAGCAGAGAAGAGTTTCAATCTACTGAAGAAGAAGATCACTGAGCAACCAATTCTGGTTTTTCCATATTTTAGCAAGACATTCTAGGTCAGGTGTGATGCGAGTGGATTTGCAATTGGAGTGGTCTTTAGCCAAGATGATAGGTCGGTCTCATATTTCAGTGAAAAACTGAATGAAGTGAAGATTAAGTACTCCACATATGACAAAGAATTCTATGCAGTCATACAAGCACTGAAGAAATGGAGACATCATTTGGTTCCCAAGGAGTTTGTTTTGTATAGTGATAATCACGCTTTGCAATTCGTGACTCGATAGGAGAAGTTGAACTAAAAGCATGCTAAATGGGTTGAATACATGCAAAATTTTACTTTTGTGATTAAGCATATTTCTGGAACTGCTAACAAAGTTGTTGATGCTTTGAGCAGGAAATGTTTGCTTATGCAGCAATTCAGAGTCAAGACTTTGGGTTTTGATAATCTCAAAGAAATGTATAGGGATGATACATATTTTAAAGAGGCATATGAGGCATATGAGAATCCAATTCTCAGGGATAGAATCCAATGGATTGAATACAAGATCTAGGATGTATTATTGTTCAGGGAAAATCAACTATGTATTCCAAAATGCTCCATGAGGGAGAATTTTCTGAAGGAAAAACACAGTGGAGGATTAGTCGGACATTTCGGTCATGACAAGATGTTCTCAAAGTTGAATGGCTCATATTTTTGGCCAGGGATGAGAACAGATGTCAATAAATTTGTGGACAAGTGCAGAATTTGTCAGCACACGAAAGGAAAAAGGTAGAACACAGGGTTATACCAACCGTTACCCATACCTAAAAGGCCGTGGGATGCAGTGAGCATGGATTTTATATTGGGACTACCCGGGACACATAGAGGATATGATTCAATCTTTGTGGTAGTTGACAGATTTTCAAAAATGGCACATTTCATACCATGCTAGAAAACTAGTGACGCAACTCATATTGCAAACCTATTTTTCAAGGAAGTTGTCAGACTTCACGGTTTGCCAAGGAGTATCGTTTTTGATCGAGATACCAAGTTTGTGGGACATTTCTGGAGGACCTTATGGAAAAATATGGGGAGAAACTTGTCTTTTAGCTCAGCGTATCATCCTCAGACGGATGGACAGACAGAGGTCGTAAATAGGATATTGGGAGATTTGATAAGGAGCTTAGTGATTGAACGCCACAGCCAGTGGGATCACATTCTTCCACAGGGGAAATTTGATTACAATGATTCACTCAATAGAAGCATAGGGTAGAGTCCATTCTAGATTGTATATGGAATGCAACCAAGGTGAGTTTCTAAATTGAAAGATTCAGAACAAAATGAATTCAGGAGTGCTAGTGCAGAGGACTTTGCAGAAGGAATGAAGGAGCTTCATAGACGAATCAAGGAGCGATTGCAGAGTTCAGGTCATGAATACAAGCGAAGAGCAGATCAACACAGGCGAGAACTTCAATTTGAAGTTGGTGATCTGATTCTTTCACATTTGAGGAAGGAGAGGTTCCCAAGGGGAACACATAACAAACTGAAGATGAAAAAGATTGGACCGTGTAGGGTCATAAGGAAATTTGGGGAAAACACATATGAGATTGAATTACCCTATGGGGTCGAAATCTCATCGATATTCAATGTCGTGGATTTGTACCCTTACAGAGCTGAAGAAGCAGGAGCAGAAGATGAGCAAAATGAAATTCAATGGAAAAAGAAAATGCATGTAGCTGAAAAGCCACAGATGGAAAGCATAATTGACAAGAGAATTAGCAGAAAGACCAGGAGAAAGGAGTATTTTGAATACTTGGTCAAGTAGAAGGGACATCCAGTTGAAGATGCTAGTTGGGAGGATGAAGCAACAATTCAAAAGCATGGATAGACTGTGCAAGAGCTCATGAACATGAGTTCATGAAAATTTTCAAGAAAGGGAGTATGATGCAGGAGCATCGTAGAAATCCAAAGCACACACCTAGTCAAAGGAATAGTTGAATGCGTGGATGCAAAAAGGACACATTTTTTTTATGAAAACGTTTTGAATTTTGAAATTGGAAGCATTAATGTAATATCTAGGAGAAGTGTACTTACATTTATGTCTTGGAGATATGAAAAGATCTGGAGAAATTATTCTCATTTGTCGGATGTAAAAGGCATTTAAGTCTGTTTAATGAAAGTAGGTAGATTTGATTTAATAGATTAGACAATTTAGAAGCGTAGGAGGGAAAACGGATATAGACACCCTCACCCTTGTATCATTGTAACAATAGATGATTATTTAAATTTCATAAGCTGTAGAGATGCAGCAGAGAGATGTAGAGAAGAACCCATATACACGAGCACTTGAGTTAACATATGAAGCTTTGACTCAACTTTCATGGTGTTATGATGCTTGTTGTTTACATTTGTTAAATGGTATGCTTACAATTGTTTTGTTTCTATGTTATGCATTTATCTCAATGTTGTATTGTGTGTATGAGTTCATGTTGAATGTATGAAGTTTGAGAAAGGAGAAGAATGAGTTTCAATTTTTTCTCTCCCTTAGAATTCCTACAAGGAGTGCAGTGAAGGTCCGCAAGGTGTGCGTTGACAAGAGTCTTAGTGTTATCTCAGAAAGATCAGGAGAGATATCGTTGTTCTCATACCCGCAGAAGTATAGGTGAAGCACAGAGTCGTGCAAGGTGTGCACAAGCTGGTTGAGACTTTAGAACTTATCAACCAAGGGGAAAGTTGAAGGACTATTGTTGCAAAGAGTGCACAGGGTCGAAGACTCAAATAACCAAAGGTTATTTGAAAGTTTTCCATAAGGAGTGTGAGCAGGGATCTTTTTGGAGGCTTGAGTTTGCAAGAGAAATATCAAGAGGGATAACACCTTTGAAATGTTCAAAGGGAGATGGAGATCAAAACCGTCACATAGAAGTTAAGTTCAGGAGGAAGAACACCCAGTTGTTGGGCATAAGTCATTGACTAGTGAATCGGGTAGTTAGAATTCTCTATGGAGAGCTATCGAAATTGTCAGGACCATAGGATCCAGTGGAGTTGTAAGGTGGTTAGGAGTTGTATGAACTCACCACCCTAATATCAAGAATCAACGTGAAACGTTGATCATCACTCAATATGAGTCGTTGATCTCGTTTCAACCCACATCGTTGGATCATTTTGTGAATTCCGGGTTCATGTGTTTGGAGGGCAGACCAAATTCTTTGGTTTTGCGAAGTCCCAAGTTGCGAGGAGCAGGGAAGGAGATCCAGACCGTTGGATCCAAGCCACGAGAGAACCGTTGGATCAGAACCTCCATATGGTATCGTGTATTGGGGGTTAGGGGGTTGAAAGAATTTCTTTTCGACTGCAGAAGTTGTGAAGTGTCGAGTGTCGAGGGCTCATACAAACACATAGCACATCCGTTTGGTGGGGCCGCGTGGTCGACAGGTGGCTTAACAACAAGCACCCAGAGAAAAGTGGAAGCGGTGGAAGGTAGAGGACACACGTCGCCTTGAAAGGAGCCAACCTATTTATGACTTATCGTGTCTCGAGGATTCACCAAGGAGGAACATGAGGGCTCAACACTCCAACTCGTGAAGTTGTGAGTTGTGAGGGGTGCTAGAGTTAGTCCCTAACTAGTGGTTGCTTGTAGAGGCGCTAACGAGGAAGGAGCCATACCCGTATCTCATCTCGAGTATCGAAGGTTTGGATTCGAGGGTCTTTGACTCACTAACTCGCGAGATCGCGAGTCACGAAAGGCGCTTGCGCTAAGGCCAGAGTTGTGGTCGCATGGAGAAGTAAGGCTCGCACCTAGTGTTAAGTTGCACAGGGAGGGTTTCATAAAGGACCTGTGGATCAGATTCGTTGAAGGTTGCAACACAGAACTAAAGGAGCCGCTTCGGCTCGAGTAAAATTAAGAACGATCCTATGTGGATCTTGGATAGGGGGTTGAGGGTCTGCATCAAAGGGATAACATTTTCCCAGCCATCTACCTTACTATATCTGCGTTGATTGATTCTTTGCTGAATGATTAGTCTATGCGCCCTCTCATGAATGAGTATCCTTGCATTTTTTTTAATTCATTATTGAATTATTGATTTTATTGCACCCGAATTTTGGAATTTGTTTTACTGTTGAAATAACCATTATAAGCGTCCAGAGTTGAATTCATTTTAGGGTTTGATAAACCTTTACCTGCATCCAATTTTTATTTTGTTTGTACTACTGAATTTAACCTCTTTACTTGCATTTTAAAGAACCATGATCTTTCAACGAATCCCATTCTTGATATACTTGTGTTTTAATATTATAGGACAAAAAATTATTTAGAGAGCTTTATACATGATTAATTCCTATATTTACACAACGTTTTTGATATGTCTTCTTGATATGTAATAATGGATATCAAATTTTGTCATGTATTAACAACAATACTATGGATAGCCATATATTGACTAGTAGTGATTCCTATATCTTGTTAGGTAGCAATACATTAATCTTGCTAGACTAGTGATTTCTACTATGAATGTTGGACATTGTTTTTGTCATTTCAATATACAATGAATTTAATACATTCTGAGTGTGACTACGATTTTTGCATATATATATTGGCAATGATTTTGTTTTTGTTTGAGATTTCTTACAACGATTTTACACAGGTATTGGTTGCGATTTTGTTACAATGAATTTCTATGATAACCACAACAAATCTCCATCAACGTCTCACTGTGAATTATTATGTTAAAACTCAGTGAAATTATTATGATAAATATTTTCCTACGTTGATTTGATAAACACTTAGCTCTGCAAATTTCCATTATGATAATCCCTTATGTGCGATTGATAATTTCTGCCCACGTTGAATGATAAATCCATGCCTTGGATGGTTAAATCATGACCTTCTTAATCCCTGCATTTTTAATGTTGTTGACAACACATAGAATGGCTAGGAAATGATTCTATTGGTAGCCTTTTTAGACTGCATAGGTAAAATAATTCATTGCATGGGTAATGTTGCTAGACATCCCCTTCTTGGCGTTTTTACACAACCCTTCGTGGTGTTTTCACCCAACAATTCACTTCTTTTTTCCCAACGATATCAGTATATTTTTATTAGTAGTTTTAACTTTAGTTTTATCTTTAGTTTTATTTTTTATTAATTGTTGTTTAGTTATGAAATTGTTTCATACATTATAAATTATGTTTGTTTCATAGATAGCTTTGATTAATATCATAGATTTGATTGTTTAGCACAGGATTGCGATCTTATGGTCGTTGAAAACTGTATTGTTTATAGTAAATGATATGCACACATCATTATTCACAATGATTTTATATTATTATGATAGCATTTATTAATAACAACTTGCTGGTCAGCGATTCAATACTGTTGATAGAAAATCCCTTGACAACGAACTTGTAATTTCACTCAACAATAACACACAATGAACCTGTAATTTCTCTCAGCATTAACACACAATGAACTCATAATTTCACTCAGTAGAGGTTTCTAGGTACATATCTAATCACACAGTGAACTCATAAATTCACTCAGCAATATATTTTTATTCTTCATTTGCTGGACAATGATAACGTAGACAGAGTCTCATTTTAATGTGAGACAATTTATCCTTGTTTATGTAGCATATAGTTAGCCTGCATTTTCATCCATATTTATCCACCCCATAATTATTTATTCATAGTAAGACTTGTTAATTTAGACAACAATGATATAGACATCAAGGTCAAATATTTAATAAGCAACATACATCACCTTTAATGTTAAGTAGTTCACTTATTTTATTGGGCAGTGTATAATTGTTGACCAACATATTTGATTTTGTTAAGTTCTTATAATAGTTCACTCCTTCACACTTAGACATCTTGCATAACAGATAATGTCTTTTGGTTTGTTGGCGAAGTCGATTAACGCCTTGCGCAAATTTAATTGGAGTGATGTCATCTTGCATCTTGTCGACTTGTTGCTTGGGTGTATGGGTATAGTCTTCTTGTTAGTTAATTCGGCCTCTTAGTGAGTTTGTTTTAGTTTTGGTTAAGGGGCCAGTTATGTTATATTTCACCATGGTCATTGTCACACCTTCGCTTGACAACGACATGATTCCTGATGAGGGGGATCATTGCATGCCCTGACGGATAGAGGCGAATGATAACCTGGTAGGAGTTTGTGCTTCTCGTTGTGGGTGTTGTTTGTTGTAATTGGTGTTGGCACTTGGTTTGTAATTCCTTAATGTGTTTTGGTTTCACACACCGTCGAGGTTTCTAGTTCCTGGTCGTTGAAGCCACTGTGTCGGGTGGTTGATGTTGTCCTTTAGCGTGTAGGTGTTGTCTTGTTTGTGTCGGGTGGGTAGTCGTTTCCAGTTTTCTATTGATTATCGCATGTTTCGTCTAGTTATCTGATGTGATAGTGTGCTAAGTCGTGGTTGTCTGTTGCCTTATTTGTGTGCATGGTTTTCATAGTCAAGTTGTGTTGTTTACTTGTTGTTGTTGTTGTTGTCCTACTTAAAAAAAACAAAATTGCCTTTGTGTTGCATTGCATGTAGTCGTAACGATGGGGTCGTTACAGACATAAACTTATAGTAAGAACCAGAGACCCTTAAATTGGCAACCTATCATCTATGACAATTCTAACTTTACTTATGTTTACCTACAAAAGGTGCGAAGACCATACATGTTACAATCAAGTAGATAGATATCTCATCCACATAATTATTTAAAGGAGGAAAATAAGAAAAGGGAAAATCTGTCGACACATAAAGGAAACCTAATATTACTCTGTATGTTGTGACTAACTGACACTGTGGTGAATAAATTCTACAATCAAATTAAATTCTATTATGAGAAGGATTTAATAGTTTCTTTAAGAAACCTGAAGTTTCTCTTATGGGTGACATAGTGCAACCACTTCTAGAGCCAGCTCCAAAAGTGTTTAGAAGTACCCCTTGAAGGCCCAAGTTCAGAAGAAACAAGACCCGATGCACAAATACCACTCATGGCAGGCAGATGATTTAAAGATTCATAAGAAATAAGCTAAGGAGTGACAGTGCGAAATACACAGGGAAGACACAAGGTGTATACACAAAAACATATCCAGAGCTCAGGTGAAAGAGCACGTACATGATTCAGTGAGGAAATCAATGTTGAAATTAATTTGAAGGAACTAAAGGATGAGATCTTATTGTGAGGAGTCAGAATGCTCACAATCGTTGATTAAATAGGATTTGCGGACTTGTTAAAACCTAGAGACCTTCGGTCTTCATCACTTCTGAAAATATGAGTTGTTTATATTAACAGGGCCCCGAGGCCCGAAGTTGCAGAGATAAACTACATTGTATATCAGAGAGTGGATTACTAGCCATTGGATCTGCAAGAGTTTGTTTATTCAATGACTTGGGATCATAACTGTAAGGAGAGAAGAAACCTTGAAGCTCTGAAGTACCGAAAATAAGGACAGTCATAGATATAGCGATCGATCGAATGCCACTAGATCTACGATATTTCATTTGTCAGAGGTTTGGTAGTTCAAAAAAAAGATTAGTAGTTGAAAAATTTAAGGTTCCTCCAGAGTGATGAAGTCTGGAGTAAATCCTTACCATCAACGTTGGGTACACATGTTCGTAGATTTTGAGTATTCGAAATTAGGCCATTCGGGAGGTGGTGGTTGAATTTTTTTTTTGTAAAAAGTCTCGAACCCCCAGAGCCAGGGTTAATATTAACCTTTATCGATGATTAAACAAATATCGTCATATCTGTAAGTTTGAACTTCGCTAATTTCGAGGTAACATGGGTGGTAATCACAAAAAATTTCGAATCCTGGAGCTCCAAAGATTATTTTAGCCATAGATCAGAGCAGGGGATGGGAACCGTTGATATCCAGGCTATTCAACATTCGGTACTTCAACAAAAATGATTTGTTGCTGCAAAAGGTGAGGGAGTCTCGGAGTCTCTAATTCCAGAGTGGACGAAGATTTTTCATCTAAGAAGGAGTGTAATTTGTCATATCTCCAATCTCTTCGATTGTTTGATGATCCAGGTGAAATAGTATAAGGTTTTGAAGGTGGGGAAAAACCCCGAAGTCCAGAGTTCCAAAGTGAATCTCCACCATATATTCTCAAGTGAGGAGAATCTTCATTAGCCACTCGCTTTAGTTCTTAAAATTTAATGAAGGGAAGTGGAAGGGTAGGGTTAACCTACAACTTCAAGTCGACCTCGCTTTATGACTAAATTCGGCCAGTAATCACTCTATGTGAAATGGAGTGTTGATTTTATGAAACCTATGGAGCACCATAGTGTTGGAGCTCTGAATAACACCATTTTCCCAACGCAAGGTTCTAACCCATGGTCACATGCATAACTTGAAAAGGAGTAGGATAACACACTACATGTTGAAATTCAACTCCAGAAACTGTTAACATGATTCCCATGATCCCGAAAGATTTGGTTTTAATACACAACACACAAAGACTGCATGTTATTAATTAATTTGGATTTATCAACGAAACTTGACAGAAGATCCACATATAAATTAGGATTTAAACCAATTCAACAGAGGTCCATATTACAACAAAATTGGAAATACAATGGTTCAACATATATTTCCACGATACATAATTTGAATTTAGGGTATAAAAAAATAGAGATCCCAAAGATAGGGTTGATTTAGGATTCAACAAAATTGAATAGAAAAACTCATGATATAAATTTAGAACTAACTCCTTAGTTTACCAGACACCAAGCACTATTAAATTCCAAAATAATCTCAACAAAAAACTTTAATAATTCAACTTAAAATATGGATAAAATACAATTTTGGAACATATACCACTCACAATATAAATTCGATTTTCACATTGAGGATCAAGCTTCCCAAATTAGAGAGTAGAAAACATCTAGAATTAGAACGAAAATTTAAAATATAAACATTGTGAATTGTCCTCTTTGAAGGAATTGTAATTTAAAATATAAACTTTGAACTAATATTCCTTGACAACAATTGTAACAATTGGAATTTAGGCTTTCCATTGATTCTACAATGACCCTATCAGTCTAACATACTACTACACTAATGCTATGAATAATATTAAGAATATAAAAAGAGTAGGTCCAATGAATGCTACCAAAGGAAGATTCCCTTCAAGTCTTGCGCTCCATCCTTTCCTATGCTTTCTAATCACAGAGACTTCACCAGTACCTCCCAGCCAATGATATGAGTAATCTTCTTTCCCCTTATCCCCTCAAGACACAAAGGGGCCACACACCAAAAACCATATATAATAGCTCTTAAGACTTTCGTTTGCAAGGAAGAGCTCCCACTCTTTTTACAAGCCTGGTATCCCAACTGTCACAAGTAAAACACAATACAATAAAATGTCTGTAGCATAACAATGCTCAGGAAGGTCTGTCTCTTTCCCTTCTCCAATATTTGTTTTATAGAAATTTATTTACTAACACATGTACTCATGCACAAATATTTAACTTTTTAGTTAATTTAAATTGGATTATTCACTCACACACTTGTCACCCTCTCCCAATTTACACCAGTAATTACCAATTTTTAATTTAATTAAAAAGTCAAATTTTTTCACATTCCTCAATGTGTTCCTACTTTCACTCTTAGGTGTCCCTTTTTTCCCCATCTTCTCATCAATTAGTTTATCCTAACTAGATCTTAGTTAGAGTTTAATTAGGATTCTTCTTTTAGTTAGACTAGTGTAGGTTGAATCTAGATTATATTCCATGTACTCCTAACCTCTCAAGTTATTATTTATTTCTAATTAAAAATTATTTTTTATTAAATTTATGCACACATGTGCATTTTATCCAATCTTTAATTTTTTTCAACTTTTCCTAGAATTAGATTTATCCCAAATTTAATATTTTCATTAGTCCCAAAATTAAACTAAGACTTAGGCCAAATCTTAGACTCGGGCTTACACTCCTGTTAGGATCTTCAATTAGAAATCTATTGTTTAATTTATTAGTTAATCCAATCAAGGTCTAATTGTTTCAATGTTTTCTAGGAGACCTAGATTTATTGACTCAAGTTTAATTACGCGATGTGCCCTTCAAGACGGACCTCTGTGATCCAAGGGTGCCACTCGCCTTCGACTTGTTTTGGAAGTTGCCCGACCCTTGTAGTCAACACTCCACTCGGTCGACCTTGTGAGAGACTAAGGGATTCTAAGGAATAAGGACTTTGGATTATTTTGTGATCCTTAGAAATATTCATGAGCGACTTTCTCAGTTTTCCCTCATGACATCGTGGACCTTTCGAGCTAGGTAATCATTAAACTACAGTTCAAACCATGGTGGGAGTGCTAGTAGGCCAAGACATGGACACTTCCACACCTCTGCCTTAAATATTTGGTTTATGTGCATGGCCCCTCTACTCCTTATGTTATTCGAATTAGAAAGTATCGTCAAGCCTCCATACACTAACAAAGACACTCTCAATAATTCCATATACATATATCATACTTAATCAATCACACAACCTATGTGCATAAAATGAAATACTCAATAAATACAATCCACTCCCTGACTCAATATGGATTCTAAGGGAATCCATCGATGCCATCAATATCCTTAACCTGTCATGTGTCATGCACACACAGAACGACTCCTCATAAGCATATGTTAATATATATATATACATCAATATAATCCATAACTGATAACACGTGAACATAACATTATATAACCCATAGTTTGAATTAAATCACAATGTACCATACCCGGATCACTTGCAAGCAAGTGTCCTAAAAGAATACGTCAAAAATAGTGTGCTCAGTAGAGCGGGTTGTTACATACACCCACTCTTGTTTTAAACTTCGTCCTGAAGTTTGTACAATATATAATGCGAGAAAAAAAATGTATATGACATAGATCTATATGTCTAATCTATCAAATAAGTAAGGAAAATGTTGACGTATCTCAAATGCTTCCTCCCAGGTAGCCTAGTGTGGACTATAATTTTCCCACTAGAACTTGACCTGATCGACTGTTCGACGCCATAGTTGTCAAATTCAATGGTCCAAAATGTGGATTGACTCCTCCATGATAGCACCCTCTTCTGACACCTACAAGGAACTCATGTCAATAACATGTGACGGATAAGTAATATAATGTTTCAAAATCAATACATGAAATACATCATGCATACATCTCAAAGAATCGTGGGATATCTTCCTCTTTAATATGTAACTAGTGATACCTTGATCTCAAGTCAATCTTTGAAAACATTGTTTATCCTTTCATCTAATCAAATGAATCATCAATCCTTGGCAACAAATAGTGGTTCTTGATCGTAGCTCTATTCAATTGACAATAGTCAATGCAAAGCCTTCACGATCCATCCTTCTTTCTAACAAATATCATTGTCACACCCCACAGTGAAACTCTTGGACGTATCAGTCCCAAATCCAAAAACTCCTTCAATTTCATTTTCAACTCCTACAGTTTAGGTGTTGACATATGATAAGGCATTCTCTCTATCGGTTTAGTTCCAGGTTTCAAGTTGGTTGTAAACTCCAACTCTCTTTTGGATAGTAATCCTAGTAACTCTTCTGGAAACATGTCTCCAAACTCTTGCACTAAAGGAAGGTTTTCTAGTTCTCCCACCTCACCCTTTTCATTTATCACAAAGATTGCAGATAACTTGCATCCATTGCACATACTCTTATGTAATTGTAGGGAATAAATAAGCCTCAAGGACACTCCTTGGTTTATTCCTAAAATCACCCTACGTTTTCCCAAATCATCTGTCAAACTTAACAGTTTTGTCTTATAGTTAAGAATCGCATCATGCGATTCCAACCAATCCATACCAATAACTATGTCATAAAGATCTACTTTTGTCACATAAATATCGTGACATAAAGATCTAATTTTGTCACAAAGTATCCCAAGTTAAGGATAAAGTCCATAACCTTTCCTCCAACCTTTTGTTTGGCACTCGATGCCATTTATACGTACATGAACTTGTCCTTCTTGACTGCCTTTACCTTAATTATCTTCAGTGCTACACTAGAGATAAATATCTTTTTAGCACATGGAGCTATCAAAATATTGTAGTTCTCGTCTACGATTGTAACTGAAGTCTCTAGCACCATGGACTAGCTCTTATCCTAGCGATTGTTCACCATAGCATGTATATTGTGGGCCTTGCCCAAAGAACCAACTTTGGTGTGTCCTGAAGATATGGTCGCTTTGGCCTTGTTAATAAGACAATATCATTGGTAATGTGGCTCACCACATGTCCAACATCTAGTCTTTGGTCTAGTGCTCATGGTCGTTGAAGTAGAAGTTGCAGGTCTAACATCCCGTGATCCCAGTTTGTTCTGTTGAACATGACTAAAATGATGTTTTTGCAGATGACGTTGTTGTTGTTGTTGTTGTGGTCATTTGTAAGGAGTTTTTTGCTGAGGGGTCTTTCATCATGGTGTCGTGAACATAGGTGCTCTGGGCATATCTCACTTCCCTAAAGAATGTCTAGAAGGATTCATGCCTTGACCCTTTTTGTTCAGCTCTTCCTTAGCTATGAGAGCCTTCTGAACTGCATGGTGGAAATATTGAGGCATTGGGATCCGTACCTTTTCATAAATGATGAAGTTAAGGCCAAACACAAACTTGTTGACCTTTAAATTCTCTTTGTTAGGATGTGGGGCATACCTAAGTAGATCCATGAATATGGCCTCGTATGATGGAATCGTATGACTACCCTTTCATAAGGCATGGAACTCATTAAGTTGACGCTCAATGAATTCCTCAGACAAGTACCTCTCTCGGAACCATTCCTCGGAAAAATTCCTTGACACATATTCAACGACCATGTTTATTTGAAGTAGGAGTGTCTTCCACCATATAAGAGCACTCCCCTTTAGCTGAAATACCTCTATATAAACTTTCATGTTGGAGGTGTAATCACAAAGTGCGAATCACATCGCCATATTCTGCAACCATGCCTCATCGGCTAAGTCGTCTGTGGCACCCATGAACTCAGGAAACTTCACCTTCTCAATTTCTCTATGTATACTACCACTACCAGACAGAGCGCATTGTGAACCCTCATTGGGTACAGAAGCTCTACCCGCATCTCAATCCAGGCGGTTAATAAAATCCTTGGACATCCTTTGGAAGGACCCAATCAAAACTACCACATCTCCCACAACATTATGTTATGTATTAATATTCTTCTAATCTCCCTAGGGGTTAGACCCTTCTGGCATGGACACTATTGGAGGTGTCACACCTCTTCCTCGAGTATCATGTCATATATTCCCCCTACGTCCTCTAACCATGATTACTTGCAAGAATAATTTCAGATCGTTATTAACAATGTAATTCATTTATTTAGTTTAACACAGTGGATGGCGTAACGGTCCAATGTCATAGGGTTAAACCTTCTCTGATTCCATATGTAACAACCCCTTTGTTATGTCATAAATAATTGAGAAATAGTAAGATATATATATCTATATATATATATATATATATATATATATATATATATATATATATATATATATATGTATGTATGTATATATATATTGAAACATTATTAGAACATGTGGAACATGATGTTAACATACTTCAACAATACAAAGTCTATTTCATTCATCTCATTGAACAACTACATTTAGATACAACTTCAAGTATTTAGGGATTTTCCATATCACATAATATCACATACAATGTCTACCTACCCATCCTCTCATGCAAGGTTAGGACCTCCAAGACACATAATCAATGCTCAAGTATAGGATTCATCCGACTTATTTTGACCATTTAAGGTCTCAAGAACAACGTTTGTTCTGAGTAACATGGAAGTATCCAATTCCCATATATTCAATCCATTCCAAAAATGAATTATAATTTCCATCATTCTTAACTACAATTTCCTCAAACACAGAAAATCTAGTAACATGATCACCACTTCATAACACCAAATCCATACTATTACAATAATTCATCATCTTATTCATTTTAAGGATAGGAATAATTTTCATTAGTATCATAACAAAAACTTATAGTAAAAACCAAAGACCATTAAATTGACAACTTATCATCTCTGACAATTACAAATTTACTTACGTTTACTTGGAAAAGGTGTGACAACCCTACAGGGTACAACCAAGTAGATAGATATATTATCCACATAATAATTTAAAGGAGGAAAATAAGAGAAGAGAAAAGATCTTGAGACATAAAGGAAACATAATCTTACTCTGTACTTTGTGACTAACTGATACTGTGGTGAATAAATTCTGCAATCGAGTGAAATTATCTTCTAAGAAGGAGTTAATAAGTTCTGTAAGAAACCTGAAGTTTCTCTTCTGGGTGACATAGTGCAACCACTTCCAAATCCAACTCCAGAAGTGGGTATATGGACCCCTTGAAGGCCCAAGTTCAGAAGAAACAACACCCGGTGCAAAGAGACCACTCATGGCGGGAGGATGCTTTAAATATTTAGAAGAACTAAGCTCAAGAGAGATTGTGTGAAATACACAGGGGAGACACAAGGCGTGCACACAATAACATAATCCAGAGCTCGGGAGAAAGAACGCGTACAAGATTCAGTGAGGAAATCAAAGTTAAAATGCCTTTGAAGGAACTAAAGGAAGTGAGTTGATCGTGAGGAGTTGGAATCCCCACAACTGTTCAATTAAACATGAGTTCTTCACTCGTTACAACCCAGATACCTTTAGGATTCATCACTTAGGTAGATCTGAGTTGTTTGTATTAACAGAGCCCCAAAGCCTGAATTTGCAGAGTGAAACTACACCGTAGATTAATAAGAAGATTACTAGTTGTTGGATTCGCAAGAGTTCGTCTATTCAACAAGTTGGGATCGTAATTGTAAGGAGATAAGAAACCTCTAATATTCGAAGTCCCAAAATGAAGGACATTTGTAAATCTAGTGATTGATCGAGTGTCGTTAGATCTACGAGCCTTCGGTTTTCGGAGGTTCGGTAGCTCGAAAAAAAGAGTAGTAGTTGACAAAGTTAAGGTGCTCCCAGAGTCCTGAAGTCTAGAGTAAATCCTTACTTTCAATACGAGGTAAACATGTCAGTAGATTCTAAGTATTTAGAATTCAACCATTCAAGAGGTGGTGGATGAAAGTTGTTGGTGTGAAAAGTCCTGAACCCCCAGAGTCAGGGTTAATCCTGACCCTTGTCAATGGTTAATGAAATATTGTCAGATATGTGGGTTCGACCTTCCTTAATTCAAAGCTAATGTGGCTGGTAATCTCAGAAACATCGAAATCCTAGAGCCTCGGATTTTCTTCTAGCCATAGATCATAGAAATGGGTGGGAACTATTGATCATCGAGTTATTTAGGATTTGATGCTTCGAAAAAACTGAGTTGTTGTTGCAAAAGGTGAGGGACTCCCGGAGTCTCGAATTCCAGAGTGTACGACTACCTTTATTTAAGGAGGAGTGCAAGTTTTCATATCTCTGAGCTCTTATGTGGTTCGACGATACAGGTGAAACATTCTCAAGTTGTGAAATCGAGGAAAAATCTCGAAGTCCGAAGATTCGTAGTGAATATCCGCCATAGATTCTTGTGTGAGGAGAATCTCCATCAGTCGCTCGATTTAGTTCTTAAAATTTAATGAAGGGAAACAAAAGGGTAGGGTTAACTTACAACTTCTGATCAACCTCGCTTTATGACGAAATTTGGTCAATAATCACTACAGGTGATATGGAGTGTTGAGTTTTTCAAACCTTCGGAGCACCAGAGTCGTGGAGCTCAAAATAGTGCCCTTCATCTAGTGCTAGGTTATAACCCATGATCATAGGCATAACTTCACAAGGAAAAGGATAACACACTACAAGTGAAAATTGAACTCTAGAAACTGTTGACATGCTTCCCATGATCTCAAAATTTTTCATTTTAATACACAACACACAGAGACTCCATGTTATTAATAAATTTGGATTTATCATGGAAACTCGACAGAAGATCCACGTATAAATTCATATTTAAACGAATTTAACAAAGGTACATATTACAATGGAATTGGAAAGACAAAGGTTCAAAATAGATTTCCACGATACATAATTCGAATTTAGGGTATAAAGAAACAAATATCCCATAGACTAGGTTTATCTAGGATTCAACGAAGTTCAAGAGAAAAAATCATGATATAAATTCAGAACTAACTCCTTGGTTTACCAACAAACAAGAATTGTTTAATTATGAAATAATATCAAGTAAAAACTATAATCATTCAACTTCAAATATGGATAAAATAAAATTTTGGAACATATACCACTCACAATATAAATTCGAGTTTCACATTGAGGATCAAGCTTCCCAAATTAGAGAGTGGAAAACATCTAGATTTACAACGAAAATTTAAAATATAAACATTGTAATTATTGTCCACTTGACATCAATTGTAATTTAAAATATAAACTCTGAAATAATATTCGTTGATTTCTTGTGATTCTACAATGACCCTATCAGTCTAACATACTACTACACTAATGCTATAGATACTATTCAAAATATACAAATATGAGGAGCAATTAATGTTGTATAATGAAGATTCCCAACAAATCTTGTGCTCCTTCCTTTCCTATGCTTTCTAATCACATAGACTTCACCAATACCTCCCATCCAATGCTAGGGGTACTCTACTTCCCCCTTAGCCCCCCAAGGTGCAAAGGGGCCACACACCAGAAACCAACAATAATAGCTCCAAGACTTGCCCTCGCAAGGAAGAACTTCCACTCTTTTTACAAGCCTGGTATCCCAACTCTCACAACTAAAACACAGTCCAGTAAAAATTTGATAGCATAACAATGCTCAGGAAGGTTCGTCTCTTTCCCTTCTCCGATATTTGTTTTATAGAAATTTATTTACGCACACATGTCCTCATGCACAGATATTTAACTTTTTAGTTAATTTAAATTGGATTATTCACTCACACACTTGTCATCCTCTCCCAAGTTCCACTAGTAATTACCAATTTTTAATTTATTTAAAAAGTCAAATTCCCTCACATTCCTCAATTTGTTCCTACTTTCACTCTTAGGTGTCACTTTGTTCCCCAGATTCTCATTAAATAGTGTCTCCTAACTAGATCTTAGTTATATTTTAATTAGGATTCTTCTTCTAGTTAGTCTAGTGTAGGTTGACTCTAGATTTTATTCCATGTACTCCCAACCCCTCAATTTAATATTTATTACTAATAAAAAAAATTATTAAATTTATGCACACGTGCATTTTATCCAATATTTAGATTTTTCCAACTTTTCCTAGAAGTAGATTTATCCCAAATTTAATATTTTAATTAGTCCCCAATTTAAAGTTAGACTTAGGTCAAATCTTAGATTCAGGCTTAGACTCTTGTTAGGCTCTTCAATTAAAAAACTATTGTTTAATTTATTAGTTAATCCAATCAAGGTCTAATTGTTTCAATGTTTTTTAGGCCATCTAGATTTATTGACTCAAGTTTAATTACACGACATGTCCTTCAAGACAGACCTCCATGCTCCAAGGGTGCCACTCACCTTTGACTTGTTTTGGAAGTTGTATGACCTTTGTAGTCAACACTCCACTCGGTACACCTTGTGAGAGACTAATGGCTTCTAAGAAATAAGGACTTTTCCTTATTGCATGCTCTTTAGAAATATTTGTGAGTGATTGTATCTGTCTTCCCTCATGACATTTTGGACCTTTCAAACTAGGTAATCATTAACCTATAGTTCAGACCATAGTGGGAGTGCTAGTAGGTTGTGACAAGGACGTTGCCACACCTCTTGCTCAAATGTTTGGTTTCTATGCATGGCCCCTCTACTCCTTATGTGAGTCGGATTAGTAAGCATCGTCAAGCCTGCATACACTTAGTCAATCATACAACATATGTGCATAAAATGAAATACTCAATAAATATAATCCACTCTGTGACTCAATCCAGAGTCTAAGGGAATCCATCGATGCCATCAACATCCTTAACCTGTCATGTGTCCTACACACTCAGGACGACTCATCAAAAGCATATGTCAATATCTATCTATATATATATATATATATATATATAATCAATAAGCGATAAAACCCCAACATCATCATATATAACCCATAATTTGAATGAAATTACAATGTACCATACCCAGATCACTTACACACAAGTGTCCTCAAAGAATAAGTCAAAAATAGTGTTCTCAGTAGACTAGGATCTTACATACACCCCCTCTTGTTTTAAACTTCCTCTTAAAGTTTGTATAGTATATAATGCAAGAAAATAAATGTATCTGACATAGATTTATATGTCTAATTTATCAAACAAGTAAGGAAATTGTTGACGCATATCAAATGCGTCCTCCCAGGTAGCCAAGTGTGGACTATAATTGTCTCACTGGACCTTTACTGATCGCATTTTTGACGCGGTAGTTGTCAAATGCGATGGCCCATAATTCAGAGTGGCTCCACCAGGATAACACCCTCGTCTGGAACCTGCAAGGAACTCATGTCAATAACATTTGAAGAATCACTAATATAATGTCTCAAAAAAGATACATGAAATACATTAGGCATAAGCCTAAAGAATAAGGCAAGGCTAGTCGATAATCCACAGGTCCTTTATTTTCACAACTTCAAAAGGTCCCACAAACCTAAGAGAGAGAGTTTAACACACTTTTCAAACTTTATCAAACTCTTGTGTGGTTTTACATTAGAGAAAACAAATACATTTTCTCTAATATTTCCCCCACCCTAGTAGGGTAAATATTAGAGAAAATGTAATACATTTTCTTTAATATTTGATATGATGGTGAGGGTGGGGGAAATATTAGAGAAAATATACATTTTCTCTAATATTTCCCCCACCCCCACTATCATATGAAATATTAAAGAAAATGTATTACATTTTCTCTAATATTTCATATGAGGGTGGTGGTGGTTTCCACCCTCATATGACATATTAGAGAAAATGTATCCTCTAATATTTCTCCCACCCCCACCATACATTTTCTCTAATATTTCCTCCACCACCACCCTCATATGAAATATTAGAGAAAACGTATTCCCTATTAGAGAATACATTTTCTCTAATATTTCATATCAGGGTAGGGGTCGGGGAAATATTAGAGGAAATAGGGTGGGGGTGGAGGAAATATTAGAAAAAATAGGGTGGGGTGGGGGAAATATTAGAGAAAATAGGGTGGGGGTAGGGGAGATATTAGAGAAAATGTACATTTTATTCTCCTAATAGGGTGGGGGTAGGGGAAATATTAGAGAAAATGTACATTTTCTCTAATGTTTTCCCCACCCATTTTCTCTAATATTTCCCCCACCCTATTATGAAACTTCCGATAAAATTTCTTCTCTAATGTTTCCCCCACCTCCACCCTCATATGAAATGATAGAGAAAATATAACACATTTTATGTAATATTTCATCTGAGGGTGAGGGTGGAGGTGGGGGAAACATTAGAAAATACATTTTATGGGAAGTTTCACATGAGTGTTGGGGTGGGTAAATATTAGAGAAAATGTTCACATGAGGGGGGGGCTGGGGAAATATTAGATAAAATTTACATTTTCTTTAATTTTCTCTAATATTTTCTCCACCCTCACCCTTACCCTCACCCTCACCCTGATATGAAATATTAGAGAAAATGTAATACATTTTCTCTAATATTTTGTATGAGGGTGGGGGTAGGGGAAATATTAGATAATACATTTTCTCTAATATTTCATATGAGGGTGGGGGGTGGCAGAAATATTAGAGAAAATGTATTATTTCACATGAGGGTAGGGGTGCGGGAAATATTAGAGAAAATTTACATTTTCTCTAATATTTTCACCAATACATTTTCTCTAATATTTCATATGAGGGTGGGGGTGAGGGTGGAGCTGTGGGAAATATTAGATAAAATGTACATTTTCTCTAATAGTCCCCCACACCCACCCTCATATGAAATGTCAGAGAAAATGTAAATATTAGAGAAAATGTACATTTTCTCTAATAGTTGCTCCACCTGCACTCCCACCCTCATATGAAATGTTAGAGAAACTGTACATTTTCTCTAATACTTTTCCCACCCACACCCTCATAGAGGGAAATATTAGAGACATTCTCTATAATATTTCCATCACCCCCAACCTCATATTAAATGTTAGAGAAAATGTAAATATTAAAGAAAATGTACATTTTCTCAAATATTCCTCCGACCCCCACCCTAACCCTCATTTTTTCTAATATTCCCCCCACTCCCACCCTCATAAGGAAATATATTAGAGAAAATATAATACATTTTCTCTAATATTTCATATCAGGGTGGGTGTGGGGGAGATATTAGCATCGATAATTTTAGGGGATAAATTTCGCTCATGGGCTAATTTTCCATGGTTTTTCCAAAAATGAGATTCGTTATTTTAAAAATGATTCACCCAAATTCTATAGGATAAAATTATTTTTCCTTAAAAACATCAAAATTTTATAAAAACTATATAAAATCCTTAGAAATTTGAATATTTTTACAAATATATCGCCAAACATTTATAGTTGGAATATGAAGGATTAGTAAGACTCCCCAAGGTTTCTACATTTTAAAATAAATTTCCATCCTTAAAATCATCCCTAGATATTAGAGAAAATTTATTATGGAAATATTAGAGAAAATGTATTGCATAATACATTTTCTCTAATATTCCCCCCACCCCCAATGACATTTTCTCTAATATTTTTCCCTATGAGGGTGAGGGTGAGGGAAATATAAGAGAAACTGTATTTTTCCCTATGAGGGCGACGGTGGGGGAAATATTAGAGAAAATGTATATGAGGGTGGAGGTGGGGAAAATATTAGAGAAAATGAATACATTTTCTCTAATATTTCTCTCACCCCCACAATCATAGGGGGAAATATTACACAAAATGTAATATTTGAGAAAATGAATACATTTTTTATAATATTTCTCTCACGCCCACTAACATAGGGGGGAATATTAGAGAAAATGTAATATAATTTCTCTAATATTCCCCCCTATGATGGTGGGGGATGGGGGAAATATTAGGGAAAATGTATATTTGTTTTTTAATATTTCATATGAGGGTGACGGTGGAATATAATACATTTTCTCTAATGTTTCCCCCACCCGCAATTACATTTTGTGTAATATTTTTCCCTACGAGGGTGAGGGTAGGAGAAATATTAGAGAAAATGAATACATTTTTATTCATTTTCTCTAATATTTCCCCCAACCTCACCATCATAGGGGGAAATATTAGAGAAGATGTAATACATTTTCTCAAATATTTCATATGAGGGTGGGGGTAGGGAAAATATTAGAGGAAAATTATTATGAAAATATTAGATAAAATTGGTGTGAGAGTGGGGAGAATATGAGAGAAAATTTATTATGTAATAATTTTTCTTTAATAATTCCCCCACCCCCACTATCATATGAAATATTACAGAAAATGTAATACATTTTCTCTAATATTTCATATGAGGGTGGCGGTGGGGGGAATATGAGATTTCATACGGGGGTGAGGGGAATATAAGAGAAAATTTATTACATAATAAATTTTCTCTCATATTCCCACCACCCCCACCCCCACCCTCGTATGAAATATTAGAGAAAATGTATTAAATTTTATCTAATATTTCATATGAGGGTGAGGGTGTGGGTGGGGGGAATATGAGAGAAAATTTATTACATAATAACTTTTCTCTCATATTTCCCGCACCTCCACCTTCATATGAAATATTAGAGAATATGTATTACATTTTCTCTAATATTTCATGAGGGTGGGGGTGGGAGAAATATGAGAGAAAAAATATTATGTAATAATTTTTCTCTCATATTCCCCACACCTCCACCCCCACCATCATATGAAATATTAGATAAAATGTAATATATTTTCTCTAATATTTCATATGAGGGTGGGGGTAGGGGTGCGGGGAATATGAGAGAAAATTTATTACATAATTAATTTTCTCCCATATTTCCTCCACCTTACATGTTCTCTAATATTTCATATGAGAGAAAATTCATTATATTCTCCCATTTTCTCCCATATAATATAGAGAATATACATTTTCTCCCATATTCAAGAAAATGTATTATATTTTCTTGAATATTTCATATGAGGGTTGGGGTGGGGGAAATATGAGAGAAAATATATGACGGTGGGGGTGGGGGGAATATGAGAGAAAATTATTATGTAATAAATTTTCTCTAATATTTGTTCCACCCCCACCCTCATATGAAATATTAGAGAAAATGTATTACATATGAGGGTGGGGTGGGGGAAATATTAGAGAAACCACCCCCACCCTCATATCAAATACTAGAGAAAATGTATTCTCTACTATTTCCCCTACCCCGACCTCATATGAAATATTAGAGAAAATGTAATATGATATCTGTAATATTTCATATGAGATTGGGGGTGTAAATATGGAGGTGAGAGTGATGGTGGGGGTAGAGGAAATATTAAAGAAAATGTATATTTCATATGAGGGTGGGGGTTGGGGAAATATTAGAGACCCCAACACCAAACTCATATGAAATATTAGAGAAAATGTAATACATTTTCTCTAATATTTCATATGAGGGTGGGGGTGAGGGAAATATTAGAGAAAATGTATATTTCATATGAGGGTGGGGGAAATATTAGAGAAAATTTACATTTTCTCTAATATTTCCCCCACCTCCACCCCTACCCTCATATGAAATATACATATTCTCTAATATTTCCACCACCCACACCCTCATATGAAATATCAGAGAAAATGTGCATATGAGGGTGGGGGTATGGGAAATATTAAAGAATATGTACATTTTGTCTAATATTTCCCCCACTGCCACCACCACCCTCATATGAAATATTAGATAAGAAAATTTCACTAATATTTCACCCACCACCACCATCATTTTCTCTAATATTTCCCCCACACACACCCTCATATGAAATATTAGATAAAATGTTTTCTCTAATATTTCCCCCGCCACCCCCACCATCATATGATATATGAGATAAAATCTAATACATGTTCTGTAATATTTCATATGCGAATGGGGGTGTGGGAAATATTATAGAAAATGTACTGATATGAGGGTGGGGGTGGGCGAAATGTTATAGAATATTTAAAAATATTATATAAAATGTATATTTTCTATAACATTTCCCGCACCCCCACCCTCATATCCAATATTAGAGAAAATGAATATATTTTCTCTAATATTTCCGCCACCCCCACCCTCATTGTCACCCTCGTACATTTTATATAATATTTCCCCGACCGTCACCCTCACCATTACCCTCATACATTTTCTATAATATTTCGGCCGCCCCCACCCTCATTGTCACCCTCATACATTTTCTATAATATTTCTCCCACACCCAACCTAAAATTTCTCGCACCCCCACTCTCACCCTCATATGAAATATTAGAGAAAATGAATACATTTTGTCTAATATTTCGCCCACCGCACCCTCACCCTCATAGGGGGGAATATTAGAGAAAATGTAATACATTTTCTCTAATATTTCATATTAGGGTGGGGGTGGGGGAAATATTACAGAAAATGTAATATATTTTCTCTAATATTTTATATGAGGTTGGGGTTGGGGGAAATATGAGATAAAATGTATTATGTAATACATTTTCTCTAATATTTCATATTAGGGTGGGGGTGGGGGAAATATTAGAGAAAATGTAATATATTTTCTCTAATATTTTATATGAGGGTGGGGTTGGGGGAAATATGAGATAAAATGTATTATGTGATAAATTTTCTCTAAATTTATTACATAATACATTTTATCTCATATTTCCCTCAACCCCACCCTCATATCAAATATTAGAGAAATTGTATTACATTTTCTCTAATATTTCCCCCACCCCTAAATTTATTACATAATAATTTTTCTCTCATATTTCCCCCAACCCAACCCTCATACTAAATATTAGATAAAATGTATTACATTTTATCTAATATTTCCCCCACCCCTTTAAATTTATTACATAATACATTTTCTCTCATATTTCCCCAATCCCACCCTCATATAAAATATTAGAGAAAATGAATACATTTTCTCTAATATTTCCACCACCCCCACCCTCACCCTCAAAGCGGGAAATATTAGAGAAAATGTAATACATTTTCTCTAACATTTCATAGGAGGGTAAGGGTGAGGGTGGGGGTGGGGGAAATATTAGAGAAAATGTATTGGTGGGGGTGGGGTAAATATTAGGGAAAATGTAATACATTTTCTCTAATATTTCCCCCACTGGGTGGGGCTGGGGAAAATATGAGAGAAAATTTATTATGTAATAAATTTTCTCTAATATTTCCCTCACCTTCACCCTCATATGACATATTATAGAAAATGTATTAGGAGATATGAGAGAAAATGTATTATTTAATAAATTTTCTCTAATATTTCCCCCACCCTCACCCCTACCCCGACCCTCATATGAAGTATTACATCACCCTCATGTGAAATATTACATAAAATTGAGAGAAATATTAGAGAAACCACCTCGACCCTCTGATGAAATATTAGAGAAAATGCATTTCATATAAGAGTGGGGGTGGGGTAAATATTTCATATGACGGTGGAGGTTGGGGAAATATTAGAGAAACCACCCCGATCCTCATATGAAATATTAGAGAAAATGTATTTCATATGAGTGTGGGGTGGAGCAAATATTAGGGAAACCACCCCACCCTCATATGAAATAATAGAGAAAATGTATTAAAATGTATTTTATATGAGGGTGAGGGTAGGGGTGCGGGAAATATTAGAGTAATCACCCCCACCCTCATATGAAATATTAGAGAAAATGTATTACATTTTTTGTAATATTTCACATGAGGGTGGGGTTAGTTTCTCTAATATTTCCCCCATCCCCATCCTCATATGAAATATTAGAGACAATTTATTATATTTTCTCTAATATTTCATATGAGGGTGGGTGTGGGAGAAATATTGTAGAGTACATTTGATCTAATATTTCATCTAAGGGAGGATTGAGGGAGATATTAGAGAAAATGTAGGGGAAATATTAGACAAAATGAGCGTGAGGGTGGGGGAAATATTAGAGAAAATGTACATTTTCGCTAATATTTCCCCCACCCCCATCATCACCCTCACCCTCGCGAAAATGTACATTTTTGCTAATATTCCTCCCTCCCCCACCCTCATGCTCATATGAAATATTAGAGAAAATGTATTCTCTAATATTTCCCCCACCCGCACGCTCGTTTTCTCTAATATTCCCCCCACCCCCATATAAAATAGTAGAGAAAATGAATTCTCTAATATTTTCCCCACCCCTACCCTCACCCTCATTTGAAATATCAAAGAAAATGTAATACATTTTCTGTAATATTTCATATGAGGGTGGGGTGAGGGTAGGAGAAAGATTATAGAAAATGTACATTTTCTCTAATGGTGGGGAAAATATTAGAGAAAATGTACTATGAGGGTGGGGGAATGATCTAAAAATGAAGAAGACTTGTATTCTTGAAAATATTTGCAAGATAAATTTATGTGTTAAAATGAAAATGGATCAACTTTGCAACACAACTTTAATAGGATTTACTCATTCAAGATGCATATAAACAATAGCAAAATCAGTGAACAGAAAACACATAACACAAAAAATGATAAAGGAGTTCACCCCTCTCTTGGGCTACATCTCCTGGTCCAGCTTCCAATGGATCATTTGTATTATTTTCTCAAAGTGCTAAAAAAATGTTCTTTACAACGCTCAAAATTCCAAATAGACTGCTCCAATGGCCTCAGAACGTCCAAAAACCCCTAGCTGGGCTTTTTCGACACCTCGTTTGGCCAAAAATTGAAGAAGATAGGCTTCCTGGAAGTCCCCCCTTCAAGCTTGTTGTCTCTGCATCTCAAAACACACCCTTGTTGGCTCAACCTAGCCCACACGCATTTTAAAGCGTAAAAACTTGGCACCGGGAGCAACCGCGTGAACCGTGCAAACTGTAGGACGGTTATGGGCGCACCTAGCCCCTAACCGCCAAGGGCAAGGTCATATGACCCATGTGACCGCGCGTTTAAAAGTAAAGGCCATAACCGTTGAACCGAATTCAAACCAACGCATACCCGCACGCGTGTTTAATGGTCACATGGCAACAAACATGTGACCACGGCCATAGCAAAAGGGATATGTTAAAACATATGCCCGCACCTGTGGTCATATTACAACACAACATGTGACCGGGGTATAGTTTTAAATGTGCGCGCAAAGGGTTTAAACCGTGGCCATATTACAATACACATAACCACGGGCTGGGGCTAGGCCCCAACCCGACCCCTCGCCCATACATACAATATTTCAATTCAAATGTAATGTGCACCATATAGTGTTAAGAAACACTATGGTGGCGCATTGGTTGGTGGTCTTTGCCAAATCTTTGCATGCGGGTGGAGGTCACGGGGTCGATTCCGGTGGACTCCAAATAAATTTTAAGCCAATAAATAGGGGACACGTGGCGGCCATTGATTGGGCCACGTGTCGCCATTCCATTCACTGCAAATAAGCCATGTCACCTACCAACTGTGAAAATAGTTGTCTGCCATGTGTCATATGGCCTGTCACATTAGTGTTCGTACGGACTGTATGGACTGTACAGTCAACACCCCTTTTTTTACCTGTTTGCCATTTTGAACAGAATGTGATATCTCTCGCTCTTGATGTCTGTTTGAACCCAAACGAGTTGCATTGGGTTCATAATGATGAGGCCTACACTCTCGTTTGATTTGAAGCAATTCCGAGCACTTTGATTTTTTGAGCAAAATTTGATCCCCTGATCACACCTCCCCATTGGAAAGCTTTTGGACCTCCAAAAGACTAGTTTCGTCCTATCTGAATATGAGGGTATATTTCCCTCACTCTTCCAACCTCAACCCACTTGTCTTTGCTTGGATTTGTACCTTTAAGACCAACTCGAAGATACTCCACATTTCCTCGTTTTGAAGTTCACATTCTCCTGTCAAGGATGGTGTCTTCATGCAGTTCTGTAAGATATTTTGGGGAAAAATCATCTATAGAAGGAATTTGAACATGATCTTCTTGATCATCAATCAAAGGAGGCTCATACAATTTCAAATTCTCAACATTAACAACTGCATACATTTGCATATAAGGAGGCAAATCTAAATGGAAGGCATTGTTACTAATCTTGTCGATAATCTTGAAAGGACCATATCGAATTGGTTTGAGTTTTTTACCTTCTCCTTTAAGCCTCTCCTTACTAATGTAAAGACAAACTTCATCTCCAACTTGGAAACTGTGATCAACACGATTCTTGTCATGTCTTGTCTTGTACTTGGCTTGACTCTTTTCCAACTTCTCTTGCACCATTTGATGTATCGACTGAATTTGTTCAATGAACTTTTCTGCCCTATCAATGTCATATTAACCATCGATAGCAATATCCTTCCCAAAGATAAAATCTAAAGGATATTTGGGCAAATAGCCAAAACATGCTTCAAATGGCGACGTTTGAGTTGAAGAGTGCTTAGCTCGATTGTAAGCATGTTGAATGTATTGTAAATGCTCATCCCAAAGTTTAGGATTCTTACTGCAATAAGCACGAAGAAGATGCACCACTATTCGATTTACCACTTCTGTCTGACCATCTATTTGCAGATGAAAAGTTGTTCTCTTTTTTAGTTTGTTGTCCATGAGTGCCCATAAACTTGACCAAAAACTTCCAACAAATCAATAATCTCAATCAGAAATAATGGATTTAGGCAATCCAAAATGCACCCAAACATTTTGAAAAAACATTTGTGTCATTTGTTCAGCTGTAAATTGCTTTGTACAAGGCATCAAAATACACATTTTGCTAAATCGATCAACCACAACATAAAGATAATCATGATTTCATCTAGACATAGGTAAACCTCCTACAAAGTCCATGGAAATGCTTTCCCAAGGACGAGAAGGAACCGGAAGTGGAGTATACAAACCCAACTTTCGATTGCTAGGTTTACTTGTGGCACATAATGAACATCCTCAAACATATCTTGAAACACTTTCATTCATTTTATCCCAGTAGCAGTATCTTTGCAAATCAGCCACCGTCTTGCCTACACCAAAATGACCAACAATAAGAGAAGAATGGGCTTCTCTTATAATGTTGATTCTTTCCCCCTGTGGAATACATATCTTGCCAAGATGATACAAAATATTATCATGCACATGGTAATCCAATTCCTCAACATG
>ML778789.1:58985-83699 GCA_009831015.1 Picea engelmannii
GGAAAATAGTACATTTTCTCTAAGATTTTCTCCAACCCCACCCTAATATGAAATATTAGAGAAAATGTGTTACATTCTCTCTAATATTCCCTTGACCCCCACCCTCACCCTCACCTTCATATGAAATATTAGCGAAAATGTATCATATGAGGGTGCGGGTGGAGGAAATATTAGAGAAAATGTATTAGGGGGTGAAGGAAATATTAGAGAAAATGTAATACATTTTCTCTAATATTTCCATCACCCCTACCCCCACCCTCATATGATACATTTTCTCTAATATTTTCGTGACCCCCAACCTCACTCTCATATTAAATATTTGAAAAAATGTAGTAACATTTTCTCTAATATTTCTCACCCTCATATTAAATATTAGAGAAAATGCAATAACATTTTCTCTAATATTTAATATGAGGGTGAGGGTGAGGAAAATATTAGTGAAAATGTATCATATGAGGGTGAGGGTGAGGGTGGAGGAAATATTAGAGAAAATGCAATCTATCATATGAGGGTGGGGGTGGACGAGGGGGGATTATTAGAGAAAATGTATTACATTTTCTCTAATATTTTCTCCACCCCCACCCTCACTCTCATTTGATACATTTTCTTTAATATTTGACATGACAATGGGGGTGGAAGGAAATATTAGAGAGAACTTATTACATTTTCTCTAATATTCCCCTCACCCTCACCCTCATATTAATACATTTTCTCTCATATTAGAGAAAATGTAATACATTTTCTGTGATATTTCCCTCCACCCCCACCTTGGCCCTTGCCTTCATATTGCATTTTCTCTAATATTTCCCCACCCTCACTCTCATATGAAATATTTACATTTTCTCTAATATTTCCCACCCCACTCTCATTTTCATATAAAATATTAAAAATAATATATTACATTTTCTATAATATTTATCCAACCCCCACTTATAATTATAAAATATGTATTTTCCCCATTTCAAAAGAGGTAATTGATTTCCACTGATGTAAGTTTAAATACCTCCACCTACTTAGAGTAAGTTTTGAACAAGGTATATAGAATATCTTTATATCTTTAATATGATTCGCTGCAATTCCAGCTTTAAAATAATATGTACGAGGAGAGCGCAAGTCTCTTGACTTATTGACTATTTTACATCTACATAATTTCAATTCTATTTGTATCTCATATGCAAACACATAAACTTAAGTACATGTCGCTTTTAAAATATATTTTAAATTAAGTGTCTCATGCTCATGATTTCAAACACGCACCCGGTTCAGTCACTTCCACTGTCCTTTAGGGTTGGGTTGGCAGCTAAGCTGTTTTGCATTGCTGCGGATATGCCTATAGGCAAATCTTGTTAAATAGAAGGGATTATTAAAATAAGGGATTTGTTAACATCGAGTTATCGATTGAAAGTTCCGGTTCCCACCTCCACTATATATATATATATATATATATATATATATATATATATATTTTAATAACGGGGTGAATCTTTGTTTCACGTTTCCCAAATTCTTCAAATATGATGTGTTGCATTCCTCGGCATTTACTATTATTAGTAAATTCGCATTAAAAAGGAATATTGCCGGCCTATTTTTATAATGCATATAAAATGCAGAATGGGCCTTGTCCCCTACCATGTTTTTGGACATAGCCACATACGAAAGTGGGACATTATGTCTTAGTTTATACTAGAGCCGTGTCTTGTCCCTTCATAAAATACTTCATAATTCAGTAAAACCCTTGACCTATAATATCGTGCCTACTTACACTTTAATGAAATGATATCACATTCTTTAATCAACATTAACCCGAGACGATTATGTATAATGTTTATCGAGAATCGTTTTCAAGCGTGATCATGACTATTGATTAACAAGGCTTTCTCTTAGAGTTGGCTTCTTCAACCACTTAGACATGGACATGGTACGCTACTTTCATCTTAGCAACAAGTCTAAATCAAACTACCAAAAAAATAAAATTATATTAGAATTACTTTTAAGTAGAGTGTGAAGTTTATTGAGGCCAACTTTAATTCCCTCTACTAAACAATATCCTTTTACATATGGTAACGATATTCAACACCAACTCCAAATTTAAATCTAATTAATAAATTAGATTTATCACCGTCACCGTCACCGTGTGCACCCTTCTTATACACACTTCTTATACCCATTTTTTTTTATTATCTTTTATATACGTATTTTCTTATATCTTTAAAGAATGAAAGTATTTTACTTACACCAGGCTATCACCTACAGTTGTGGATGGAGGGAGTAAGAAAGTAAGGGTAAGCTAGTTATCCCATCTAGAATATATAAGTACCCGAGCACTAAGCAATTAATTAAGTATATGGGGGAGGTCTATCTATTCAGGTGGGTAAAGAGATTGTGTGTACCCAAGGTAGGGTGTTGTTCTTAATAGTAGGCTACCCTTCCTCGTATTTATGGCTGAAGCAAGAGCTTTCGACATCGGTAAGTGGGGTAAGAGATATGAAATAGAGGTTGGTAAAGAAGGTGGGTTGGTAGAGTAGGTAAACACTTAAGTTCATGTAAGCAAGTAGGGATCTAAAGGTACTAGAAAAGTCTTAAGAATTAATCAATCATATTTGGTTGGCCAAGTTCAACCCGACCAGAACAATAGCAATAGTGTCGTACCCACCATTTATGAAGCAAGTGGTTGTTTTGGAAGCCCGTCCTTCAAATGCTCAAAGTTTCAGTGATCCTATGGAAGTAAAATAGTAAAGGTGGTAGAAAAAGTGGAACTAAAATAATAGAGTAGGCCTCTAAAGGTCCTATGCAGTCTTAATTAATCAAGCATATCAGGGGTTTCATCCCAGCCCAAGAATATCAATAATGCCTACCCACTCTACTAAGATTGCTAAAGCAAGTGGTTTGGAAGCCCATCCAATTTCTCACTAAGTGTTGTAAGTAAAGAGAAGGGTGGTTATTGGTTGGTAGCACGGTCGCACGTGAAGTAAAGGAAATAAGTAGGGTAAAGGTAATAGAATGTTGTTCCCACCCACCCAAGCATTAAGATATTCCAAGTAAGGCAACAGTAAATCAAAGAGGGAAGTTTCTTTCCACACACGATCCCTCCCACAACTGGTTGTTCCTATGCGCCACTTCCATTCATCGTGTAGGTTGAACCATTCCCTCCCTAAAGGAATGGTTGTATAGTGGAACTTGAAGTTAAGTGTCTAGACCTGACCCTTCAAAAAGTAAATTTCTCAAAGCTATGAGTAAAAAGAAAGGTATGCATATAGGGGTCCTAACTAAAAGGTTTGTCTGTAAAAGCACCCACCCCTTTATCGAGCACGTGCCCCAAGGTTCTAGCTTCGTGAGAAGATTCAAGGCATGCAAAGAGAATGAAAAGTGAGTAAAGAAGATTCCTAATGGGAGGTGGGTTCTAAAGAAGATCCAAAAGAAGGCTTTGTGAGAAGAGCTCCATCTATTTGAAACTGTTACCCGGTTTGGAGGGGGTGGGTAATAACCAATATTAAAAACTAGTAAATAAAGAAGATACGGGGCATAATCAAAAGGGTGCTTCCTAAAGAAGATAAAAAAGAAGGAGCATTTAGCTCTTGTCTGCATCGGGCAAGGAGCAAAGTCGCTTGTCCAATTTACTTATTGATGAGGGGGGGCAAGGTTTATCAAGCCCGATATGATGTCTATAAATCTAAAAGGTGGTATCAATAAATATGTATATAAAATCCTTCCCGCCTGATATAAACAGTTGACGCTCGTAGAGAATATCCCTAATGGGGTTTTGGGTAATAATGGCTAGATTAAAACTTAAATTAGAGGGTTTGGGTGTTCTTAAGATTGTTTGAACTGCCTTGAATTCTCTATCCAAAGGGAGGGGGTTCTAAATCATAGCAATAAAAGGGGTTATAAAAAATTGCCATAATTCAAAGCAAAGGTTATTCCTAAGGAAGATCCATGAACCAACTAAATGTCTAAGGGTTTGGAACCAAGGTAAGTTTCTGGATTCCATTAAACCTTCTCCAAAACATGAAGCAAACAGTAATTAACTATCAACTCTGGGTTCACCCAAATGGGAGGGGTACAGGGAGTCTTTCTTAACCTTTAAGTCTGTTTGTAAAAAACCCTTTATTGAACATGTTTGGAAAATTGTCATGGTTATCAAGAGTGGTCTCCCTCCAATCCCATAACATCTCTTCTCGATGTGGAGTTTGCTTGGATTCCAAGAGGAGAGGGCTTTCAAAACGACAGGTGGTTGTTGTAGAAAGGTCGTCCTGTAGGCTGAAAAAAGGGTAATCCCAATGCTAGTAGTCCCCCAAGCCCATAACTTCTCAATGCTTAGTCTGACTGTCTATCTCCTGTCAAATTGATTGTATTAAATCCAAGTTGGTTGTATTTTTTGACTGTAGGCTCAACCTTGTGCAACTGAAAGGGTATGTCTTCATAAACAAATATTTTCATGCGTGTTAGAACTTTCATTCTCTGTTAGCAACTGGCTATGGATGGTTCCAACAATCGGGGTCTGGATGGAAAAATACTTGTAGGAACTTACTGTAATTCAATTCCCAAAGGTCGAGGGCATAAAGAATAGCAAGGCATAAAAAAGTGTCTAAAAAACAGTAGGGTATAATTGAAAGGTGATTCATAAAGAAGCTCAATAAGAAAAGGTTTGTAAAGACTACGTACCTGAACCCACACAAAAAGAAGAGGAGGGTCTGAAAGCATTGAACTTGGTTGGCCTCCTTCCTCTCAACACGCTCGTTTGTTTAGCGATAATCCATCCCTGCAACCTTTCTTTCAATGTCCCCACCTAAATAACTAGAGGTAAGGTCCCAACTCCAAAATGTGGAATTCTAATTGATTGACCCTCACTCGTCCAATCGATGCAACAAGAAGTAATACGAAAATCCAATCCCTCCCCTAAATAAATAAGTTAGACAACCAGGCATGCTATCCAACAGTCTCTGGAGCTTGGGGCTCTCGTAGGTAAAAACCTATTCTAAGTCCATTCCCCTCAAAGAAAGTTTGGTGTGGGGTTGGTCCGATCGATCCAAAAATGCTCTAAAACACACATTTGATAATATTATAGGTAATATTAAGTAGGTATACTATCCAGCGAATAGAATTACTAAGAATTCACTAAGCAATTGGTCCATTCAACTTAGTAATATTATTAATTTACTTATAATATTTGGTAATATTCCTTAGTAAATTCTCTGAATATTACTTAGTAAGGAATTTTTGGAGGGTAATTAATGAACCATACAATATTGGGAGAATATTTCATTTCTCCTTTTTTCCCTTTTTCCGCATTACCAAACACCTTTCTCGCTTCACAAGAGATCAAAATCTCATTTTTTTTCTCGTGAAAGAAAGTATTTACAAGGTGATAGTATCTACCCATAGTTATTTGATCTTCGCAATATGAATCAATGAGTTGGTCTCTAGTTTATTTGTACCAGAGACCAATCTGTTCTTATTTCGAATTCTCCATAACTCTGGAAAATAATGAAAATCTTGATTCCAACGAGTCGCACACTAAGCATAGCACGGTTATGAAATAGTAAATATAATTTCTATTCAATCTGATAGAATTCATGATCCATGATCGAATAAATTAGGAAAAAGACCAATTATTGCTACTCTTCTAAGATCAAAATTTTGATCCCTAAAACTCCATAGATGGTTTGAATCTACCTCCCCTGTCCCATTTGACCCGAGCAATTTCCTTTTCATCGAGACGTCCTGCAATTTGTATCTAAATACCTTCTACCTCTTCCTATTCAACCAATTCAATAGCTTTCTTCATTGTTTTTCTGAATGGAACTCTCTTCTCTAATTGTAGGGCAATATACTTCGTAAGAATATTAGGTTTTCTATAGGGTTTCACAACTTTTTCTATATAAATGTGAAGTTTCCAGTCCACAGAATCGAGCATATTTAGTACATCGTTTCTTAATTTTTTAATTCCTTGAAAACCCCTACCTTATGGATTGGGAGAAGGGGTAGAGCCAACTTTCAGTATCAGTAGTTTTACATGCACAAGTATATACCTTCTCGCCTATCCATCTAGCTCACTCTCTATATAATAACCCGCTTATGATGTACCAGAGAATGAAGGAATTAAAGAATGAAAGAATGAAAGAATCTTTTTCACCTTCTCAAATTAAAGGGTACTAATAGAAAAAACCCTACAACCCTATTATTATAAAAAGAAAGAAGAGAAGTGTAGTGTACTCTCTCCCAACAAATCGTTAAAGAAAGAAAGCTATATAGAAAGAAAGAAAAGCAAAATCATAATAGTAAAAATTAATAAGACTAAAATAAGAATAGAAGGGTCATCGATCGATTTGAGGGGAATAAATAGAGGGGATAACCTTTTGAGTTCTTGCTTGCAATAAGACTATATTTATTTCTTCCCCAAATACTGAGCTAAGGACCTTAATAAGATAAGGACTTTACTTAGCTGAGGACCTGACAGGGAATACCATTCTAGTCAAGAAATACCAAAATACTAATAACCTTACAGGAAGGTAAGGACCTGACTGGGCTGAGCTAGAAGGGGAGCAGGAAAGAGAAGCATCTAAGTGCAATGCCTCTGAATGAAAAAAAAAAGAGAATAATAAAATATATAATAATAGCTTCGGGCAGGGGAGATGGAGTAGGAGGGAGGACAGATTGATAAGGGATATGGTGGGTATGAGTTCGTGGAAAATCCCTCCCTATTCTTCCCCTTATCAACGATGTTCAATTGACTTGCACTGCACTAATAGACTCTTATTGAAACTAGGTGTCTCATATTTCTCTATTGCCAACTAATCCCTTCAATGTTCAATTCGTATGTTACTACCTTTTCATGAATTATATTCCGATCTAAGTGGTCCTATTTTGTGTACAGTGATGGGGAGCATTATTCTTCTTTCCATTCCAAATTCAAGAATATGAATGATATGATTCATTGGTCTTTGCACCTCTCTTCTCACTTTCTCGTACCCCCTTGTTCCCTAGATATAATTTGATTCTACTACGGCTGAATCCCAATTTGTGGGAACCATTCGATGGCTTCCTTATGAAAAATCAATTTGTACATGGGTATAGATGGTATCCCCCCATTCTTTGTGTTATTGACCACATTGTTAATCCCTATTCTCATTTCAGTAGGTTGGTCCAGTACAAAAATTTATGGGAAAGAGTATGTTATAGCATTTTCAATTCAAAAATTTCCATGATCGTCATGTCTCGCACACCGGATGTTTCACTATTTCATGTTCTTCCCGAAAGCGTGCTAATACCTATGTTGTGTGGAGATAAGCATATTATATTCGATGGGGTACCCACCTTCTGTAGGATCCTTTTGAAGTAAACTCCCTACGGGTAGATCGTCCGTCGTCGTCAAATTGAGTAGTCCCCGCGAAGCTCTCGGGAAGAAGGGTAGTCTTGTGCGTAGGCGTAGAATTTCCAGTCGAACCCATCAGATGACATAAATCTATATATTGTTTTGTTTTGTGGGGTACTCTGCTTCGATGGGTACCTCGCATGTCAACTCTCAACCCACCTACTCGAGTATTGTATGGATATGCGAGAAACGGTGCTCCTAGGTGTAGGGATTGTGCCTGGCTGTGAGAAGTCATTCCTTGTAAAGCCTGGGGTGCAGATACACTTGCATGAATTCTGGTGATGGCTACAAGGAAGGGTGGAGAGGAAGAGAAAGGGAACTGTACCCGACCAGGGATGGATGTAAACTTGTAAGCTATCAATTAGGTTCACAGGGATAATTGTCCTAGTCCTCCAAAAATCACTCGGGTTGGTTCCTTCCTTTATCGTGTGTGGGAAGCTCTTGAGGAGGTAGTACGATGAGTTCCTAAAATGAATGAAATGGAAGATAGACCCATTATGATTATGAAGACAAACTATTTCATTGGATGGCAAATGGAGGGGGGATCGGGATATCTAAATCTGAGCAAGAAAAAATAATAGATTGGTTTGATAAGAGGGTCCCCCAACTTGGATCACCTTAATAGAAATCCCCAACATCCATTATCATTAACCGGATACATCGAAAGACATAACTCCATAGAAACCATGACTTCCTCTATTTTCACGAAGTGGAGGGGTAGCCTCTGAGATTACGACGACTACCTTTGGAGTTATGTTCTCTCTTCATTATCTGATGGAAGCTACAAAACTAGGACCAATCACTAGCAGGTAAACAAACCTTAGGAGCCTTCGTAAATCCCTTCTTTGTTTATGTTGTATGGAGGCATAATGACAAATCTCTAACCAAGAACAAAAGAGAGAGTGGTTATCAATCAGTGGTTTAGAACCGAAATGCCTCCTATTGCATCCGCTCTTTTGCATTCCTTATCCACAACTTATTATTGTGCCTAAAGGCACTACTTTAGCGGTAGAGGAGGTAGATCTTCTAAATTGAGTCCTCAATAGCAGTATTTTATTCCTTAGTCTTCATCCCTTTATAAAAACAGAAAGAACTAGTATGCTCTATGTCATAGGTTCTTTGCCCTATCACTACCTATTAGTAGCTGTCCCATGCCCTATATGATAGCATAGATGGTCCCTCTCCATCAGATAGCTATTCCCTATGCACTTTTATCTGTCCTCTCCCGAACCTCCCACCCACAATTCTCCGTTGTAGCATGGTCTATGTCTAGTTGTGTAAATGGTACGTGAGTCTGATAGCTTGGTCTATGGCTAGATATAAGCTCTAATCCCCAAAACAATGATTGTAACATCCCTAGACCAAACCCAATTGTAATTTAAATGAAAATTTACTGATGTTGGTGAGTTGTTTGATATCATTTTTATGCTGCTTTCATGGCATAGTGCACGCATGTATTGCACAGTAAAATGATGAAGTGTGCACATTCCAGTATACCGGACATAATAACTTAAGTGAACATGATATTGAGGCTAGGGAGCCTTTGTGTACATGTTGTGTTTATTGGCTAGTGAGCCAATTATTATAAGCTAGGATGCTTATGTTTTGATTAGGTCGGAGAGCCTAGATGTTAAAGGACAATGCACCTACTTTTGTATATATCTCATAATTAATATAAAATGCATCGCTGTGCACAGACCGACCACGATAAAGAGTATGGGGGACTAAAATCCACTAGTTAGGGAAAGGGTGGGGGCTAAAAGTTAAGGAAAATTGTCTAATCTAGGGAGATTAAGCCAAAAAGAAATATTATATTAATATTTCTTGAAGTATAAAGTATGGATAATTATTTTATCCTAATTTACAAAGTTGAGGACAGGTGGGCTAGAGTAGCTCCCAACATGACAAGTGTCAAGTTGGGGACATGCATACATATTGTTGGGACTTAGTTCATTTTCTCATCTTTCCCATGATTCCTTCCATGATTCATGAATCTAGTCAAGGATCCATGAGAATTCACTCATTCAGTCATCTATCCTCCATATTTTGTGTCACTATATCTGAACTGTGGTATCCATATCCACACTTGTTTTTGTAGCTGGTTAGCTTGGGAGTTGGACTGAAGAAGAGGGTTGTTAAGCCCGTGGGATATTGAAGATGCAGGTTGTCAGGCTCGTGAGAAGTTTCTCTCTGGGTGAGAGAGTTGGTGGGGAATTAATTTCCTAAGGGTTATAAACTACAACTACAGGGCTCTGATACTTCCTGTCTGACTTGTTGTTGAAGCCCTGGAAGGGAAGTGGGGCAGCTGAAGGATTGTTGAGCAGAGAAGGGGCACACTTCCTAGGGTGGGACAAGCATGTGGGGAATGAGGGACTATAGGTTGTTAGTTGAGTGAGCACCTGTGATGAAGTCTTTCCTATTGTCTACGAGCCATTAGCCTGCTTAGGAATCCCTTTACCTGGGTGGATTTTAGTCCCAGCTCGGGGGTGACCCACTACTAAGAGTGATGAGTAGTGTGGTATAAGGCTGGGAGGTTCGTGGAAGGTTTGCATGCAGTTGGTGACATTCTTACCCAGATAAGTGTCAATTGTGTGATAAATTTACACGCTGCATTGTTATTCATGTGTTTATTTTCATGGGTTTATCTTATGTGTGTTTATAACTGTGTTTATTTTAATGGGTATTTCCTGTATAAGTTGCATGTATGTGTTTATTGTTATTTTAGTGTGAATCCATGCATTTATGAAATGTATTTGTCTGTTTACATTTATATGTAAATCTTCCACAAGAGTTCTATGTGCATATGATTTAATTGCATGAAGTTTGAAAATTTTATATGGCATAGCTCAGTTGGTTGCTAGGTATGTTACAATATGTTTCGTAGAGAGAAGGAAAGAGTTCTTTGGAGTAGAGTGGCCTGGCATGGGTGGTCAAGGACGTTACAATATGGTATCAGAGATTTAGTTTTCAACACTGAGCCTGGATGGGTCGAACAAGTTGAGTAAAGTGAAATTTCACAGCGGATTTATTTCGAATTGGCCAAATTTCGAGTTACAGAGCATCCACGGTTTAATAAAAACAAAACAACAACAACAACAACAACAACAAGAACAACAACAACAACAATTGTGCAGAATTGGGAGAAAGCCCCAATTTTCCGTTGTTAAATTCGTGGGAAAATTAAGAAATTCGGCCATGTGGTGAGATATTATTGATTTAATATATGTTCCTACAAATCAAGACCTGGAATTGGTCGAATTTGAGGTTACAGTGAAACCATGACAGATGGAGCGAGATTAGTAAATAAAATTCTCAATTCATGAATTGATTTTCGGAAAAATCCATTCCAGAAATGTCAACCCACAATGATTTGTTGTTTTAGAGGTTGAATTGGAGTTATTGAGGTGAAATTGAACAAGTTTCGTGGTTGAAAAATGTCTATGGTAAATTGGGGAAAAAATTAGGAAAAAGCCCCAATTTTTGCAACAAAATTCACAAGGAATTGATGCGCATAAAAATTAATCTGCATGAGTGGGCGCACTAAAAATGCACGTTGCACGGTAAAATCTTGAGATATGTAAGAATTGGGCACTGCACGGAAAAATGTTAGTGTGTGGGTGCGGGGGATAAAATTTGGTACCACGTGGAAAAATGTTGGTGTGTGGGTGTGCGCACTAAATTTTGGCGTCGCACAGAAAAATAATAATGGCACGCATGGTGTGCACAGTATTGGCAGAGCGCAAAGAAACTTTGTTGGTGCGTGTGCAGTATGGGTATAAGTTGTCACGCGACATTGTAGTAAATTGCGTGCACAAAGTATTGGTGCATGGTGGGGCATACTAATATTTGGCATGGTACAGTGCGTCGAGTGAAATGTGCGTGAATTATCAATGCATAGTACAAAAACTGCGCGCGGTGGATATTGGTGTGCAACATAAAAGTAGTGCACGCAATTTATTGGTGTGACAAAGAAGTGATACACAGTGGTTTTAAGTGCGTGAAGCACGGTTTACCTGGTGTTGTGGCTGTGCATGGTAAATATGGGTTACAGGTTGAAATTTGTTCACATTAAGTCATTTGGAGGGTGAACCACAACATAAAACCAACGCTTTTATGCGACATTTTATATCATTTGAATGTCATCTTTTTGCAGTGCATTTTTTAGGCCCTTAAGAGAGTTTTTAGCAACGCAAAAAACCATGAGAACATAGTATGCCAAGGCACAGTCTATCTTTGTAGCTCAAATAAAAGATCTCGGAGAGAGATTTCTAATGGTGTAAATTGTTCGTCAAACAAAGATTTGATGAAAAAGTTATAGCACAAACAATGGAGGGTAAAATTTAAGACCCATCTAACCTCAAAGAGCCATAACTTTCTGCTCCAGAATCAGATTGAGGCGCAAGAGTATTCAATGGAAATATAATGAACCATAGAAGACATTTCCAAGAGATGAATTAAATTTTTGGGCATGTTAAAGATGTTTAATATGGAAAAGAAGGTACCTGTAGCATATCAATTATAATATAGTATTTTGGCCTAGAACTTTAGCAGGATGAAACTAGCAACCCGGAACCCAAAAATAGATGAAACTTGGACAAAGTATCCATAATATGTATATGAGGAAACCCAATTGAGCTCCTATGAAAATTCCAAAGGTGTAGGTGCAAAAATTCATATTTATAGCGCTGAGTTGTGCCATGTTGAAAAATGAACATAAAAATTAATGGGCAAATTTCTAATATCCATAACGTTTTGTTCGAGACTCAGAATTGAGCATGGGAGCAGGTGTTGGAAAGGTATTGGACATTGGAATATAATTATCCACCTTGAAAATTTACCTAGGAATTCCATGTTTTAGGAAATCAGAAGAAATAATTCTGATATGTATTATTGAACCAGAATGATTCATATTTTCATGAAATTGTCAAAACAATTAGCATGACAAAGTTTTGTTGGCTACACATTTTGCAGAGTTAACAAAAATCAGATCAGATCAAGATCAAATTAGAATCTAGAGTAATTGAAGAGGCACAAGGGACTTACAAACAGGAAGACGAAATCAGAGTGATGGATGTTCGTTTGGACATTGAAGGAACAAACTCTAATGGACATGGAGAAGGAAGAGATGAAAAAATGAATATGGTAGAGACCATTAAAAATTTACAGAAGGATGCCCAAAGACATAAATATGATAATGAAAGGCTTATGAAGGCCAAGGAGAAACAGGATGACTTCAACATGATGTTATTAGAGATCTTGAATAGAATATAAAAGAAATTGGATAAGGAGAGTGGCTCAAGCAAATCAGGAAGTCATAGGTCTCCTGATGAGAAAAGAAAATCAAGAAGTGTTATTAGACATCACCATCACTCCCTGAAGAATTCAAATAAGAGATCACATAGAAGCTCAAGTCCATCCCCTATCATAAAGAATAAGAGGTATGGGGTGGATGAGCTACGAGGAGAAATGAACAAAATCAAACCTCCTACATTTGATGGTGAGCACAAGAAGGATGAAGATGCAGAGACATGGTTGTTGGGCATGAGAAACTATTTTCAATTGCATAATTATTCCTCTCATGCAGAAGGTAGAATTTCTATCTATCAACTCAAGGGAAAGACATCCATGTGGTGAGATCAACTTGTGCAGGTGCAGCACATTAAAGACAAAAGTGTTACTTGGAGGGAATTCAAGAAGTATTTTGAGAAGAAATATTTGACTAAGAGATACGATGACAAGAAAATGAAAGAGTTCTTTGAACTCAAGCATGGGAGTATGAACATTGATGAATATGAAAGAAGTTTTTTAGAATTGTTGAAGTATGTCTCTTTCATAAAGGATGATATAGTTAAGATTTAGAGGTATTTGAGTGGATTTACATCATTCATCAGTGACAAAATACAATATGATGATCCCAAGACATTGGAGGAGACCGTAAGGAGAGATAAATTCCTTTATGATCAACAAAAATCAAGGCCAACTTTCCAAAAATATTGGGAAGACAAAAAGAAGTTCAAGATGGATCAGAGGAAGAAGGGAACTAAGACACCATTCTTTAGAAATAATCCTTAGGGACACCCAACTTCTAGAGAACCCAGAACGATTGAGACAGGGCGTCAAAGGCCAAGGTAGCCACCTATTCAATGTTGGGCTTGTAAAGGAGATCATATGTTCAAAGAGTGTCCTCACAGAGGTTAAAAACTGAGAACTGTTCACAATGTACAGCAAGCTGAAACAATGGAGGACATGGGCATAAATGTACCAAGGATCTATGTAGCCCATGAAAACAAAAAAGTAGAGTATTAGTCCCATATGATTGAGGTGAAAGTTATGATCAACAACCAAACCATTATTTTTATTGATTCAGGAGCTAGTCATAGTTATATAGATCCTAAGATGGTGGAAGGTTTGAAATTGCCAAGAAGAAAGCATGGAAAATCTTGGTTGGTTCATCTAGTTACCGGAGCCAAAAGAAAAGTTAATGAGATGGTTAAGTCATGTCTTATGGACATGAATGGACTGAACACCAGGGAAGATTTGAACATCTTTCCTTTAGGTTATTATGATTGTCTAATTGGGATGGATTGGTTGGATCAACATCATGCTATCTTAGACTATCATAACAAGGCATTTGCTTGCTTGGATGAGGAAGGGAGCCTAAGGAAATTGCAAGGAATTCCTAGGGTAGTAGCCATTAGAGAGATTTCAGCATTGCAGCTGAAGAAATGTTACAGAAAAGGGTGTCAAATATTTGCAACTCATATGGAAGAGACACCTCAAGATAAGGTGCCAAATTTGGAAGATTGTGCAGTCCTGGAAGAATTTGATGATGCATTCAAGGAGGTACTAGGACTACCCCCAAAGAGAGACATTGATTTCACTATAACTCTAATGCCCAGAGCAACTCCAATGTCAGATACTCCTTACAAAATGAGTACACCAGAGCTAAAGGAGTTGCAAATGCAGCTTGAAGAACTTCTGAAGAAGGGGTATATATGCCCCAGTGTGTCACCTTGGGGTGCCCCAGTCTTTTTCATGAAAAAGAAAGATGGAACATTAAGGTTGTGCATTGATTTCAGACAGTTGAATAAGGTAATTTTGAAGAACAAGTATCCTCTACCAAGGATTGATGATCTCTTTGATCAATTGAAATATGCAAAGATATTTTTAAAAATAGATCTTAGGTCATGATACCATCAGGTAAGGATTAAAGAGGATGATATCAATAGTACATCGTTCAGGACAAGGTATGGTCATTATGAGTTCACAGTGGTGCCATTTGGGTTGTCAAATGCTCCAGTTGTTTTCATGGGCTTAATGAATGGTGTTTTCCAAGAATATTTAGACAAGTTTTTCATTGTCTTTTTGGATGACAATATTATATATTCTAAGTTAGAGGATGAGAATGAACATCATTTGAGGATGGTGTTGCAAGTATTAAGGGAGCATCAGTTGTATTCCAAATTAAGAAAATGCTCATTTTATGAGAAGCAAATTCATTATTTGGGACATATCATTTCAAAGGATGGAATAGCAGTGGATCTTGAGAAGATAGAAGCCATTAGAGAATGGTTAGCGCCAAAGAATGTGACAGAGGTAATATCATTCATGGGTCATGTAGGCTACTATAGGAGATTTATTGAAGGATTCTCAAATATTTCACACCTAATCACTTACTTACAAAAGAAGGGTGTGAAGTTTCAGTGGACATTGGATTGTGAAAATAGCTTCCAACACTTGAAACAATTATTAACAAGTGCTCCAATACTAAGGATTGTAGAAACAAATGAAGACTTCATTGTATGCACATATGCACATAAAGAAGGACTTGGTGGAGTCCTCACTCAAAATGGGTTTGTTATATGTTATGAATCAAAAGTTGAAGGAGCATGAAAGACAGTATGCCACTCATGATTTGAAGTTGGAAACCATAGTGCATGCCTTGAGGAAATGGAGACATTACCTCATGGGAAAAAGGTTTGAGCTAAGAACATACCATCATGGTCTGAAATATGTATTTGATCAGCCAACTCTAAATGCTAGGAAAAGCAGATGGTTAGAATTTCTAAGTGAATATGACTTTGATATAAAGCATATCAATGGGAAAGAGAACAAAGTGGATGATGCACTCAGTACAAGAGTGCATGAAATGAATGCTACAACCATTAGCATGTACCAATCAGATTTGAAAACCAGAATTTTAGAGGCTGCAAAATTATATTTGCAATACAAAGAATTAGTGGGAAAATTACAACAAGGTAATTTCCAGTAGAAAATTGAAGAATACAAGCTAGATAGTGATGAAATTATGATGTACGAGGGAATAATTTATGTACCAAATTCCCGAGAATTGAAAAATATGATATTGGGAGAAATGCATAATGTACCTTATGCTGGGCACCGAGGTTATCAAAAAACTATTGCAGCTGTCAAAAGCCAATATTATTGGTCAGACATGAAGAAAGAGGTCGCTGATTTTATTGCCAGATGTTTGGAATGTCAAGAGGTAAAGGATGAGCATAGACACCCAACTGGTTTTCTACAACCATTACCCATCCCTGATTGGAAATATGAAGTTTTAACAATGGATTTCATCACCAAACTACCCATAACAAACAAGCATCATGATTTTATCATGTTAGTTGTGGTTAAGATTACTAAAGCTGCCCATTTTATTCCAGCTAAGCTCACTCACAAGGCAACCAAAATTGTTGATGTTTATATCAGAGAAATTTCTATATTACATGGCATACCAAAGATAATTTTGTCTGACATGGATCCAAAATTTACCTCAATATTTTGGAAAGGATTATTTAATGGATTTGGAACAAATTTGAATTTCAGTACAACTTATCATCCAGAATTAGATGGACAAACAGAGAGGGTGAATCAAGTGATTGAAGATATGTTGAGGATGTATGTGATGGATAAACCATCAAAATGGGAAGACTACCTACACTTGGTAGAGTTTTCTTATAACAATTCATACCACGCATCTCTAAAGATGAGCCCATTTGAGACACTTTATGGTAGAAAGTGCAACACACCAGTAAGATGGCATAACCCAACAGACAGAGCAGTGTTTTGGCCATATTTTATTAGGGAAATGGAGGAGCAAATGATTAAAATAAAAGAAAATTTAAAGGCTGCCCAAGATAGGAAAAAAAGTTATGTTGATAAGGGAAGAAATCACACAGAATTTAAAGTGGGTGATCATGTATTCTTGAAAGTGAAGGCCAACAAAAGTTCCCTTAAGTTGGGAAATTGTTCAAATTTGGTAGCTCACTATTGTGGGCCATTTGAAATCCTAGACAGAATTGGTCCAGTAGCTTATATGATTTCATTGCCTGCGTCTATGTCTGTTCATAATGTATTCCATGTATCATTGCTCAAGAAATAGATAACTGATTCTAATCATGTTATTGATTGGAATGTGATTCAGGTGGAGCAAGAAGGTGCTTTTCAAGTGCAATCGGTGTGCATTATGGACCGGAAAATCAAACAACTCTGGAATCAATCCATAGGGATTGTAAAGATCCAATGGACCTAGTACAATCCTGATGATGCTACTTGGGAGAATGAGGATGCAATGCAGACAAAATACCCACATCTTTTTGAGGTTTTTTGAAAATTTTGTGTATATGTGTGCATGATGCATTGAGGACAATGCATAAATAAGGGGAGGGGATTGTAACATCCCTAGGTCTAACCCAATTTTAATGTAAATGAAAATTTACTTAATCTGGTGAGTTGTTTGATATCACTTTTGTATGCACCTTTCATGGCATAGTGCACACATGTACTGCGCAGTAAAATGATGAAGTGTACACATTCCAGGATATCGTGCACAATAACTTAAGTGCGCGTGATATTGAGGCCAAGGAGACTTTGTGTACTTGTTGTGTTTATTGACTGGTGAGCCAATTATTATAAGCTAGTATGCTTATGTTTTGATTAGGCCGGAGAGCCTAGATGTTAAAGGCCAGTGCGCCTACTTTTGTATATATCTCATAATTAATATAAAATACATCATTGCGCGCAGATCGACCATGACAAAGAGTATGGGGGACTAAATTCCACTAGTTAGGGAAATGATCGAGGCTAAAATTTAAGGAAAACGGGCTAAGCTAGGGATCTTAAGCCAAAAAGGAATATTATATTAATATTTCTTAAAGTATAAAGTATGGATAATTATTTTATCCTAAGTTCCAAAGTTGAGGACAAGTGGGCTAGAGTAGCTCCCAACATTATAGGTGTCAAGCTGGGGACATGCATATATATTGTTGGGACTTAGTTCATTTTCTCATATTTCCCATCATTCTTTCCCATGATTCCTTCCATCATTCAGACATCCAATCAAGGATCCATGAGAATTCCCTCATGCAGTCATCTATCCTCCATATTTCCTGTCATTGTATCTGAACTGTGGTATCCATAACCATACTTGTTTGTGTAGTTGGTTAGCTTGGGAGATGGACTGAAGAAGTGGGTTTTTAGGCCTGTGGGATATTGAAGAGGCGGGTTTTCAGGCTCGTGAGAAATTTATCTCTAGGTGAGAGAGTTGTTGGGGAATTGATTCCCTAATGGTGCTAAACTAGAGCTACAGGGCTCTGAGACTTCCTATCTTGCCTGTTGCTGAAGCCCTGGAAGGGAAGTGGAGCAACTGAAGGACTATCGAGAAGAGAAGGGGCACACTTCCTGGGGTGGGACAGGCATGTGGGGAATGAGGGAGTATAGGTTGTTAGTTGAGTGAGCACCTGTGATGAAGTCTTTCCTGTTGTCTACAAACCATTAGCCTAGTTAGGTATCCCTTTACCCGGGTGGAGTTTAGTCCTAGCTCGGGGGTGATCCACTGCTGAGAGTGATGAGCAGTGTGGTCTAAGGCTAGGAGGTTCATGGAAGGTATGCACATAGTTGGTGACATTCTTACCCAGATAAGTTTCAATTGTGTCATAAATTTACATGCTGCATTATTATTCATGTGTTTATTTTCATGGGTTTATCTTATGTGTGTTTATAACTGTGTTTATATTTATGGGTATTTCCTGTATAAGATGCATGTATGTGTTTACTATTATTTCAGTGTGAATCCATGCATTTACGAAATGTATATTTCTATTTACATTTATATGTAAATCTTCTGCAAGAGTTATGTGTGCATATGTTTTAATTGCATGTAGTTTGAAAATTTTATGTGGCATAGCTTAGTTGGTTGTTGGGTATGTTACAATATGTTTCACAGAGAGAAGGAAAGAGTTCTCTAGAGTACTGCGGCCTGACATGGGTGGTCGGGGACGTTACAATGATGGGTTGCCTGTCAGGTCTAAGCTCTGTATGTTAGTATGGTAGGATGGATGGAAAGTATAAGCTCTGGGTATTAGCTATGGGTCTCAGACAATGGGTTACAATATATAGTGTATTGTTCAGTAGAGGTTCAATCAATGGGTTAAGTGGTAGCATGCCTAATCCTCTTCATCTACCTCTGGCATGCCTATGTGTGGTATCTCTTGGTAGTTTTGTCATATTTGTCGCATCCCAGTATCTAAGAAGAAGTCCTGGATGGTTTTAGCTAGGTGTGTAGTCCCGTCCTGGTCTCACGGTCGGTGGGCTATTGTAAAGCTAGTTTTGTTTCCCTTGCTAGTAAAGCTAGCCCAGGATTCCCTATATTATTAAGAATATTACTCCACTATTTATTCCCACCCAAATCCTATGGTAACCTCGATAACAAACCGTGACCCTATGGTAACCCGACCCTGAAGGGAACGTTGATGCACCATAATAATATACACTTGGTTAGGTGTATCTTTTTTGCAAAGAGAGAAACCCGCACAGATTCATGAATCCTTAGTTCAGGGTGGGTTGAATTCTTTCTTTGTAACCCGCTCAAGGAAAATAAACTCGATTCCACCGAGGTCGGTGCATGCAGGGAAACTTGGAGGTTAAGGGCACTTTTCCCCTTCGCTTGGTGCATAACATTTTAAGGTGGACGCATCGATCTGGTCTTTCATCCACTCACAATTTTTGTTGGAATTTTCCTAGATTTAAGTCGACTAAAACTTTCACTTCATCAGTTTGTTTGGTCCTTCCCCCTCGTACGCCCTGCATCGTATTGGCCTCAGAAGTCAAAAGATACCAAAATTCAATTACTGAATCTTCCAACCCTCCCCTGTGTGATGATTCTATTTATCGTTGCAGGATATTTATTGAGCATCGAATGATCTCTATCTAGAAGCGATCACTATCTATACACAAATTAATCCACTATAGTAGTTCCATGAAGCAATCGAGTCTACAGAATCATATATGTGTGTGGGTCAACCCTATTTATGAGTTCCCTTTCCTCCTTCCTTTATAGGAACACGCAAAACTCTATCTCCATCGAGAATTGTCCTACCCATACCTAAGTTTTTTTGTTTCTTCCTCCGTTTCCAACGAATTCCAACGAATAAAGATAGTGAGGCTATGGACTGCCTGAAGCCCACTCATCCTTTTTGTTTCTTTTGGTCCCATTCATTCCATTCTGAACCAGCTAGTGTTTTTGTTCCCTCACCGAATCAAGAGTGCAAGTAGTTCATGTTGAGTCTTTAGTGGGAAATATCTAAACCTCTAGGTTCCCATGTCCATAAGAACCATAGGGAAAATCTACGATTGATGTTTTGGTACATTTCTCAGATTATTAGGTGGAAAATTTCTGGTATTTTAGGTAGGCGAGATAAGGTTCATCTATCTTTCTAAACTGATGTTTTCCACCCGTTCTTCTTTACAAACTAGCTCGGATGCTCAAAAAACTTTGAGAATTCCAAGGTCATCCCGAAAGAAGATTGTATGAGGTCCACCAATGAATAAATAAAAGAAACATGTTCAGTCGGTCTAGAACATGATCACTCGATACAAAATTTCTCTCTTCCAACCCTTAAAAAATTATCAATCAAGCGGGACGACGATCAGTTGATTTGTTGATAAAAGATTTATAACCTGTTTTCGAGGAATGCTTTTTTTCTAGACAAAACAACGTTTTAAATAATCTAATTATGTCTATACCCACCCACCCCCTACCATATAAGTAAATTAGGAGATAAGTGCATAAAGAAAGCCAAGGAAATAAGCAATCCATAACTCTTTTAATCTCTTTTGCTACCCTCCCCCCAGAAAAATAAGTATATAATGATTTTAAGGTACTTTCTTCTTACTTCCTTTGTCGAGAGCTCATATTCTTTCAGTAACTAGAGAGACAAGAAAAAAATACATTCACTAGATCCATTTCCCAGAGCCATTACCAGGAGAGGATTAGACTAGAGCATCCATGACCCCATTACTACATTACCAAGAGCGGTCAGTGCCCGAACAAGATACTAAGGTGTTGCTATGCTTCCTGCCCGTGGAGGAGAAGCATTTATCCACTTCCGGAATGAATTTCAGAGTCATGGTGGAGCGGTGGAGTGGTTGAACTCGATATTGGATCATGCAAGCATGTCGAGTCTATTCATTGGGATTCGTCCTCTATTGAATCTCTATATCATCCCATCTCATGAGAAATGATTTAGCCATACTCTATAGAAAATATTGAAGCTTCAGCCCTCAATGTTGGGGTGGCTCACCCCTCACACACATATTCTATGCTATCTCTCATCTCTCTCCTTTGGACCATTCATTTACTAAGGAAGGGGTTCTCTACCGCTATGGCTCGGAGGGGTTCCCGCTCAGACTACATTGGGTTTGGTTCGTTCTATTTCACCTTAAGAAAGTAACCTTAATCTTAAGAGGAGGTTTAGGGAGAGGAGTGAGCTTAAGTGAGTAACCTCGATCGAGACCTATTGATTGACAGGGAGAGCGATGAATCCCCAGGTCTCTTTTTATCAGGCAGTTTCCCTAGGCCCCACCAGGTCATTATCTCTAGCTTACATATAATTTACTTAGGTATAACTTACTTAGATATAGTTATCTCTTTGGATTTTCTTATCTTTTCGAAAGTCGGTCTAACTTAAAAAAAGAATACTTACGCTGAATAAATATTTACTAAATATTCTAAGAATACTTAGTAATACTTATAATATTAAAATTCTTAAATTCTAATATTATTAAGAAATATTTATAAGAATTTACTAAGTAATACTGATACTAAGCAATATTTACTTAAAAAAAATCATCCATTCAGATTCATTCAGACTAAATGTAATAATATTCCTACTTAGTATAGAATTTAAGTTTTTTTTTTTAATTTATCCTTTTACATATTTTGTATAAATATTATATATAATTATCATGGCTTATAAAAATGCTATTATTTAGGAAATAAAATTATTCTATTTTATAATAAAATCCCAAATATAATAAATAACAATAACAAAAAATTAATTCAAGATATTAAAGTGTGGAAGAAGAAGAAACCAAATCACATTTTCTATAAAATTATATAAAACCAATAATATAAAAACTTTGACATCCTATAAATTATTCTTGTATATACACTTCAAATGTTGTTCAACTTTGACATCTTATAAATAATATAAAAACTTTGACATCCTATAAATTATTATTGTATATACACTTCAAATGTTGTTCAACTTTGACATCTTACAAATTATTCTTGTATATACACTTCAAATGTTGTTCAACTTTGACATCTTACAAATTATTCTTGTATATACACTTCAAATGTTGTTCTTGTATATAGATTTCGCATGATAGTCCTTTTACCTAAAACCATTCTAATGAAGTGAATAATATTAAAAATTATTTGTAATATTACTTGATTTTATTTTAATTAAATTAATTACATGATCACATAAAAGAAATATTATAAAAACTTGATGTCTTATAAATTATTCTTCTATATACATTTTAGATATTGTTAATGTATATTCATACCATTTTAATGAAGTGCATACTATTAAAAAATATTTATAATGTTACTTATTTTATTCTAATTAAATTAATTAGATGATTATAAAAAAGAAATATTATAAAAACTTGATATCTTATAAATTCTTTTTGTATATACATTTTAAATATTGTTAATGTATATTGATTTCACTTGATAATCCTTCTAAGCTAATGAAAATAATAATATTAAAAACCATTTATAATATTACTTAGTTTTATTTTAATTAAATTTAATTGCATGCTCATACTAATAATGAAATGAATAATATTAAAAATTATTTATAATAATTTTTAGTTTTATTCTAATTAAATTTAATTACATGATCATACTAATATGTCATTATACATGTTATACATATTGCTTCTATTTATAATCTTCTTATTTTTAACTATTGCTTTTTATTTTTTTTAATTATATAACTTAATACCCTTATTTATGAATTAATCTTCTTATTTTTAAATAATTTGCTTTATTCTTTTAATTAAATAACTTAATAACATTATTAGATATTGTTGCTTATTTATAATTTACATATTGCTTCTTATTTTTAAGTATTACATATTGCTTCTATTTATAATCTTCTTAATTATGTCCAAAGGCGTACACTTATTGACAATGGGCATAATTAATGATCTTTTAACCTTATTTAACCTTAAACCCTAATCTGATGGCTATGCATTGAAGATGCTGGCATATTCTTAATCGTCCTTCAAAATCAATGGATCAGATTTATTGTTCATAACTTTCTTGCATTTATAAAGGCATCCGTTAACATGTTTACTTTTTAACATTTACCTAATCACATTAAAAATTTACTGTAAGGATATGTAATCCCCACCTGTCTAGTCGTTTCATTTTCGCCACGGATTTTCTCACCTGTCTATGCATTTCAATTGTCTGTGCGATTCAGATTCAACTGTCCGCCCATTCTCTACTGCCCCCGCGTTTCAGCTGCGGCACCGATTCGTTTAGTTGAGTTGTGCATTCAGTTTAAATTACCACACGTTTCAAGAATAATTGAGGTATGTGTTTAATTTATTTAAATTACCAAAGTTCGCTGATGATCGTGTTTCACCTACTCTTGAGGCCGTTCTCCAATTGCAAGGAAAGACTAGCCAAAATGAACGGATATAGCAGATCGGTTTATGTTCAAATTAGGTTTAATAAATTAAATATACCTTTTGGCGTTCATCAACCACAATGATGTGGATGTGCTAGTAACATAACTCTTCAAGAAGACATGTATATCAAGAAATCGTTTATAAAAGAAAAACATTCTTTCTATTGGAGTAGTAAAAGAGAAATTAGATATTATGATGACCATCATTATGGATGTAGGCATTGCTTTATCAAGCGGAAAAGTTTGACACGTAGACTGTAGAAAGTGCATAGGGGTTGTCTTTAACCCCGAAGGAAATAGTGAATTAAACTTTTGGTTTTAGGATAGTCCATCATAAACCAAGATGATGCATTGACCTTGTTTTAAGGGTTGGATATTTTCTAATAAAAAGGGATAAATTTTTTTTATTGCAATTGGATATGCTTCAATCATAATTTGTCAAATGTGAGATCGATTTATCACTAAGAAGACAAGTCTCATTAAGATGATTCAAACAATTATGTGGCTCGAAGGAAGTTATGAATCAATTAAGTATTATCAGGCTCTAATATATTTAAATGGCTTGGTGGAATTCATGACAAATGAAAGGGTTTTCTTAAATCATCGAATGTTGAGTCTAAATGAAGGGGTTTTCTTAAATCATCGAATGTTGAGTCTAAATGAGGGGGTTCCTTCCTTATCTTGTCTCAGAGTAAATCATGGAATGTTGAGTGTAAATGTGGGGTTCCTTCCTTATCTTGTCTCAGAGTAAATCATGGAATGTTGAGTATGGAATGTTGAGTAAATAAGGGGTTTCTCCCTTACTTTCTTTCCCATTAATCGTTTCCTTTTAAACTTTAGAATTGGCATGCCTTTAGAGTTTGATGACAAGAGGGATTTCAAATTAAGGTGGATGAGATGGGAATAATATTGAATTGCTCAATATTATGCCATTCACTTCTCCATTTCTCTAAACATAGTGTTAGGATGGACATTAAACTCAACATGATTTTACAATGCAACGGAGGTGGGATGTAATTTATCATTTTTTTTGGTCCTTGTAGGTGTCCTGTATGGTCTATTGGGTATATTATCTTCATGGTTATCCCAAATTGTCATTAGATTGCATCGAGCACGGCAGGGGCTACAATCCCCCCTATCTAAGGGTCTCAACGAAAAATGATTTGGGTATTTTTTTTCATATTTTTTGGGTGGTTTTGGCACATGGGTTTTTTGCCCATGGCTTTCTAATTCCTATTAAGGAATTAAGGTTGTAAGCTAATTCAGTTCAATGGATTACGATTTTGTATGTCATGGAATCCTATATATTGCATGGTAATGGTGAAGCTAAATAATGAG
>ML778789.1:83778-114053 GCA_009831015.1 Picea engelmannii
AGAGAGTGAAGAGGAGGTTGCGGCGAATGTATTGTAGGTGTTATCCCTTCATTTTTCGTGGACATAATAAATAAAGGACTGATTTTTTTTAGTGGATGTAGCCTATATTAGGTGAACTATGTATATCAATTTCTCCCTTGGATTGTGTTTGATCCAAGTGGATATTGGTGGCGACCCACCTATTCCAACTAGCTCCTCTTGACAATTTATAGTTCAACACATTCTTCTATCCTTCTTTGTAATTCTGGGTTCTACACTTCTGAGGCGGTCTAAATCCCTACACATATTCCATGTGGAGACTGGTGGCCTCCCACCTAATCCAACTAATGTATTTTGGATTTTTTCGTGTCAGCACATCTTTCTATAATTCCAAGTTCGTTTTGGGGCCCTAAACATTGTTTTTTTTGTCTTGCCATAGACAAACCATAGACAGAGTCATATTTTGATGGTGCAATGTGTCGTTATAGAAGAGACCTTTCAAACGGGATATCACAAACCTAAAACAAAGGTCGTATGAAAAAGTTATGACCTCCTAAAGTTGATGTACCAACTTACCCATCAGGGCCCACCTGACTTTTGGGGGTTCACCTCCTAGGGTTATGTTTTTGGATGTCTAGGGTTGTGGCGTTCATGAGTAATGTGAAAAGGGCCTTTGGAGCCTCATTGTAATAATTATGCTCAAACATATGTGCATAACAACCACATCTCTTCTTAGAGATAGCTACCACCATTTGAGCAAGTTGTTTCAGTTTTGCATTTTTACAGTTTCATCCTATTTCATTTATTCAATAAAAGATAGTGTTCACTAGATATCTATGTTGTTCTTCATATCTATGTGTCTATTGCATTCAGATTTTTAATCAATTTTTTATGCTCCTAAATTTGGATCAGTGGTATGAGAGCAGTCTTCTCTTCATGCATTTTTCTTCATGTGTGTCCCCGACAAGATCTAGCTACAAGAAGTTGGGACTTGAACGAGTCGAAAATTTTCAATATCGGTCACACTGAGCCCAACAACAACCCACGGGGGAAGAAAATAAATATGATGGAGTAGGAGATCCTTTTAAAATGTTTCTCAAGGAAGCCCTTGCGAGACAAAGGAATGAAATGATGGAAAACTTTACACAGATCCTTCAACAACTTGCCATAGGTGACATGAGAAGCATATTCATTAAGCGTCCATGCAACCACTTCAAGGTACAATTAAATTTTGATATTCCATTATTTGAAGGACTGATAGATGCAGATGATGTACATAAATGGTTGAATCTGCTCGAAGGGTAATTTTTGATCTACAATTTTTTCGATAGGAAAAAGATTTCTTTTGCAGTCCTCAAGTCTATCGCCCATGTTAAGGACTAGTGGGATACTTAATCTTAGCAAAGGGCCATAGAGGAATCTTCAATATTTGCGGTCTCCCCTATATGGGATTCCTTGAACAATACTACCCTATTCGAAGCTAAAAGGACCAGTACACCAGATGGACCACCCTACATCAGGAAGGGGACCAGACAGTACTAGATTTCACTAATATTTTCCATGCCCTATACACCAAATTGGGTATCAAAGACTCTGAGCGACATCTGGTGATCAAATACTGTGGTTGTTTTCATAGATAAATTCATACAAAAATGGAGTTTTTGGACATCACATCATTGGGTACGGCTTATAGATATGCTTTCAATATCGAGCATAAACTTAAGAAGAAGTGGCGAGAGTTTGGATCTCCAAAATCCTCATAGAAGAAGAAGGAAAAAGGCGGCCCCAACCCACACAACAAGCGACAAAGAAAATATGGCCACTCTTAGGACAACTAGTCCAAGATACAAAATAAGAGGGCCAATCATTAGAATTCGAACAAGGACACAGGAAAATGGTGTGAATACCATAAAATCCCTTGGCACAAAACTGAAGAATGTCACTCTAAGCGGTCACTCATGGATGAGTTGAAGGCTTCTGAGTCAAAGGTCGATTCTGACTCTGAGTCAAATCCAGAAGGAGGTAAGCAGATTATTGATGTTGAACTCAGTGCCACTATTGCTACCACCAAAGTCCAACCAAGCGAACCAAAAGAACCAAAGGAAGGGAAACACATCTTTCACTCATAGATGTGGGTAAAGGGGGCTACACTTCATTTCATTATTGATAGTGGCAGTCAGAAGAAACTAATCTCAACATAAGTCGTCAAGTGGTTAGACCTATTGACTACATCTAACCCGTAGCCCTACACCATCATTTGGCTTTACCAAGGAAGAGATCTATGTGTCATCCAATAGTGTCATTTTCCCTACGACATCAAGCCTTTCAAAGGTGAGGTATTTTGTGATATTTCTCCCCTTGAAGTTTGTGATTTTATTTTATGACATCCATATTTGAGGAAGCATCATGTTGTGTATTAGTCTAGACCCCCAGTGTTATTATTACTTTGGGTATACAATTGTATAGGATACCAGAGGTACCGTCGCCTACCACTATTTCTTTAATCTCTGCTAAGCAATGTGGTAAGGTAATTTCATAGACCAAGAAGTTTGTCTTCGTTGTGATCCATTCTCACAATAAGAATAAAGTCGTCGCCACATCTGTGGCCTCTACACAAAGCCTCTCTGTTTAGCATAAGAAAGTGTATGAGATCATGGAAGAGTACATAGACATCTTCTCCTCACCCAATGGGATACCGATGCACTGCCAAGTCAAGCATCCAATTGATATAACCTCTGGTGCAGCTCTTCCTAATGGACCAGTCTATCATCACTCGCTAATGGAAAATGATGAAATCAAGCGTCAAATCCAAAATATTCTTCAAAAGGGGCACACCAGACCCAACTCCTCCCCTTGTGGAAGCCCAATTGTACTATTGTATAAGAAGGATGAAACCTGGTGGCTTTTCATTAATTCTAGAGCATTAAAAAAAATCACATTCAGGAACCGGTACCCAATTCCGAGAATTGATGACCTTCTTGACCAACTTAAGGGGGAAAAGTTCTATAGAAAGATTAATCTAAATTCTATCTACCACCAGGTTCACATCGAACCAACTGATGTATGGAAGAAAAGTTTCAAATCTAAAGAAGGTCCCTTCGAATGGTTGGTCATGTCGTTTGTCTTAGAAAATGCACCAACCACTTTCATGAGGTTGATGGATGATGTATTGAGACCATGCACCAACTCTTATGTGGTGGTATGTTTGTATGACATCCTCATCTTCAACAGAACTTGGGAGGAGAACATGCAACATATTCAATAGATTTAGAGCACTCTGCGACAACACAAGCTATATGAGAACTTGGAAAAATGATTCTTTGTCATGAACAAGGTCCAATAATTAGGCTACATTATTGATGAGTATGGGGTGCATGTTGATCCAGCTAAGATCCAATTCATCTGTGGCTGGCCAGACCCTACCACACTAACTGATATTCATAGCTTCTTGCGAATGGATAACTTCTACTAATGGTTCATGGTGGGATTGTCCCATATTGCATGGGCCCTCAGCCAAGTGACCAAGGGCGGTGGAAAGGAAAATTTTGTGTGGGGAAGGAACAACAATGATCAATTGATGATCTGAAGCATTGAATGTGCTCATATTAAGTACTCTCCTTTCCCGATCTAGAACAATTGTTTGATATTGATACTGATGCATTTGACTATGTTGTAGGTGCATTTTTGAATGAACACAACCATCCAGTGGCATAGCATAGTGATACACTCTCAGATACTTATGGAAATACCCCACCTATGACAAGGAAATGTATTACATTTTACAAGCCTGTCGTCAATGGAAACATTACATTATGGGAAAGGAGACAATCATCCACACTGATCACAAGCCTCTGAAGTTCATACGGACATAGGGGAAGTTGCAGAATGACCGCCATCAGAGGTAGTCCACCTACCTGCATTAGTTCCATCTCAACATCAAGTATAAGACAGGGAGCACAAATCATGTCACTAACTACCTCAGTCAACCTCCGATGGCTACACTCACCACCGTGCTCCATTCCAATAGACATGAGGAATCTGAGTGGCCCCAACTTTATCAACACTATTGAGACTCCTCCACCACCTATTATCTCTTTGGTACAGACGTGAATGCCATCGATTTTCACATTCAGGACAAACTGTTATGCCATCTAGGCCATCTTTGTGTTCCTGCATGCGAGCATGCAAAACTAATTTTGAAAATGCACTACATCCGAAAAGAAGTACATTTTGGCATGGAGAAAATTGTGGTCATTGTACATAAACATTTTTATTGGCCAAAACTTCAACAAGGCATCAACTAGTATATCAAATATTTCACTTATTGTGCCATTTCCAAGCTCTCCATCAAGAAACAAGGCTTATACACCCCTCTTCATACTCTTGAGAAGCATTGGGAATCCATCTTAATGGATTACATGTCTGGCCTTCTGTCCACCAAGCAAGGAAATGATTGTATATTTGTGGTAGTTGATCAGTTTTCAAAGATGGCCATCCTCACATCCTATAAGAACAATATCACAGCAACAGATATTTCCAATCTCTTCTTCAAAAGATTGTGGGTCCATTTTTGGATACCATAGACCATCATCTCTGACTGGCACAATAGGTTCCTCAACACATTTTGTTCGAGTCTCTAGTCACTATAGGACACTAAGCTCACTAAATCCTCTTCTTTCCACCCCCAAACCGATGGAAAAACAAAGTTCATCAATCAGATGATTGTGCAAATCCTGTTCATTTACAACTCTAATCATATGCGTACATGGGATGAGAGTGTTGTCGATGTTCAACACAGTTACAAAATGGCTCTCCATAGCTCCACTAGACATAGCCCATTTTAGGTGGGGATGGGATTCCAACCCTTCGGTCCCATTGTTGTTGCACTACCTCTTGCAGCCACATAGACATACTCTTCCCATGTCCAGTCAGAGACCAAGAAATCCACTAGATTCATTGAACGGATTTAGCACATCCTCCAACAGGTCCACAAGATTTTGAAGAAATCCAATGCTAAGTACAAGAAGCTCAATGATCAACATAGGGTACCACACAAGTTTCAGGTGGGATACAAGGTCTGGTTACATTTGCAGAAATAACATCTTATAGGGCCCCATCAAAATCTCCTCCCACTTCGCTATGGGCCTTACACTCCACCCTCCTTGTCTTTCACCCACTATTAAATGTGAACCTCCTTCGACCATATTTTCCACCATTATTGGACACCTCAAAGATTGCAGAATAGCTGACACTAATAGAGGTCAACCCTCACTACATGGAACATGAATCCATTGATTAGATAGTGGATACACAGGTCAAGGGCACTTTCCAATAGAGTATCCATATTTATCGGGTTGTCAAGGTAGGGAATCTCCTACACTAAGGCAAGTGGCTCACAAGAGGCCAAGTTTAGTATAAGTCTCCTCACCTGATGGGGGAATTAAATGCAATGAATACCACTGTTTCCTAAGGGAGGAGGACTAATCTAGGTGGATATTGGTGGCCACCCATCTATTCCAACCCAGCTCCTCTTGACAGTTTTTAGTTCAACATGTTCTTTTGTAATTTTTTGTAATTGTGGGTTCTACACTTTTGGGGTTGTTTGAATCCCTACAAATGATCTAGGTGGAGACCAGTGGCCTCCCACCTAATCCAATTGGCTTATTTTTTATGTTTTCATGTGAACACATATTTTTGTACTTCCAGGTCCATTTTGGGGCCCTAAACAATGTTTTTTTGGATTGCCACAATCTAACTATCGACAGAGTTATAGCTTGACGGTGTAACATGTATTTCTCGAAAATAACTTTCCAACGGGATATCAGTTGCCTAAAACAAAGTTCGTATGCAAAATATACGACATCAATAAGTTGAGGTACAAACTTACCCATTGGGGCCCACATGACTTTTGGAATTTCACCTCCTAGAGATAGGTTTTTGTATGTCTAGGGTTTTGGAATTCATGAGTAATGTTAAAAATTCCTCTAGAGCCTCATTGTAATCATTTTTCTCAGACGGATACATGTAACAACCACATCTCTTCTCGTAGATGGATACCACCTCTTCTCATAGATGGATACCACCATTCAAGAAAGTTGTTTCAGTTCTACAGTTTTACATTTTCATTCTATTTCATTTATTCAATAGAAGACATTGTTCACTGGATATATGTGTTTTTCTCTATATCTTTGTGTTTATTGCATTCATTTTGTTAATCAATTTGTTTCGCTCCTAAATCCGGATCAATGTTCTTCTATGTTTTATTTTTGTATTGATATTGATTTTTTTTTTGTTTTATTGATCCATGGTCATATTCCTAACAAATCATGTCTGATCCGAAAGTCTATTTGGTTGATATACTCGCAAGAAAGAATGGTTCCTGGTTCGAGTGGGAGAAATGATGAAAGAATACAATTTTAGGGTCAAGAAGTTTAATGCCTAAAACCACCATCTGTGGAAGATGAAAACGAAGGACTATCTACATCAAAAAAAAATTGTTACCATTAGGTGAAATATCAAAGAAGGAAATGACTATGCAGGATGAAGAATGGGAGGTTCTTGAAAGAAATGAAGTAGAAAAAATATAATTGTTCCTAGAAACATAAATTGATTTCAACATTCCAAAAAAAATAAAATGGAAGATCTGATGAAGGAATTGACTAAACTCTATGAAAAACCATCAACCTCAGTGAGGTATTCTTTATGAATAATTTATTTAATATGAAAACATTAGAATATGGGTCTATTTTCGGTCATTTAAATGGGTTTAAAACTGTTTCTAGCCAGTTAAGTTCGATAGTAGTAAACTCTGATGATGAGGTTAGGGCTCTTTTGATTTTTTGTTGATTTCCATAAAGTTGTAATGTTTTGGTCATGGCTATGAGTAATTTTTTATAAGGTTTAAAAACTTTAAAGTTTTATAATGTTGTTGGTGTTAGAATTAGTGAGGAAATGTGATGTAGGAACATCAGCAACATGCCAGCAACTAGTGCAACATCGCACTAGGAGGGAGAAAATCCCAAGGAGAGAGAAGCATAAACCTTCTCATTTTGAGTTTAAATCTAAAATTTAATGTAATTTAATATTGTAAGGATCAAGGAGGGATGATCCATTGTATTGTGTAAGGTTGCATGTAAGTTGCCTTTAATGGCTGATAGGTAGGTGATTGTAGATCTGATTCAGACTAGATGTGAATTAATGGTAATTTAGTGTCAGTAGGTAAGGAAGGCTCGAGAGGCCCCTATTTTGTAAAAATATTAATGCATTGAGATTAAAAAATATTAGTGAATTAGAGGGAAGCTCGTGAGAAGAGAAAGAAAAGATAAGAGAGAAGAGGAGAGAAATATTTGAGACTCTGTTGCAGTCTATTCCTATAACCTATTGTAAAAATCATTCAGATTTAATACAAAATCATATTTCCCTACATGTGATTCTATGTGTGTATATTTTGTGAATGAGCATGTGTTTACCGTGTGTTTTCAGAATTATTTATGTGCATATTTATGAATGCTATGAGTGTTTAAATTTTCCCTTTGCAAGAATATATAGAATCTCCTATCTGTGTGAGTTTCTGAGTGTTCTGGGATCTTAAGGATAATTCAAGGAGTGCACACTAGAGTTGTTATAAAACTATGAGAATCCAATGCAAGGAGTGTGTAAGAACTCAGTTTCGAGTTCAGGAAGAGCATGCCAAGAGGGCACACTAGAACATGTCATAATCTCATAAGGGATAGTGCAAGGAGTCTACAGAGTGAGTGCAAGGAGTGTGCCTACACTCAGAGTAGTGTAAAATCTCAAGACAAGGCCAGTGCAAGTGTGCACAGAGAAAGTACAAGGAATGCGCATGTGAGTATTTGAAGTTAAAGACTTAGGAGATAAGTGTAAAGAGTACAAAAGACAACATTTCATTTAAGTGTTGGTCAAGCTCAGGAGAAAGAGCGTGAGTGACAGGAGGGAAAAAAGAGTTATCTAAAGAAGAAAAGGGTAAATATCCTTTGAAGTTGAAGAAGTTCGAATCTTAGGAGAGAAAGAACAAAATGTGTGCCAAAGTTTTGAATCCTTTGACTGCACAAATCTCAAGAAGGAAGCACCGGGTGTGCGCCCGAGTTCAAGTCATTCAACTGACAAAAGTTTAAGTAGGGATAACGAGGGTAAGTCCCCAAAGAGAGAAATATCTTTGTTTGAAGGAGATAGGACAAGATCTATTCAGGAGAAGACAAGACCCCGCAAAACCTTCAGATCAAGGTAAGGTGCATGGTCATTAAGAACCAAATTCCTTTGCACTTCACTGCTTCGATAATTTTTAAGGCTTTGTTGTAAAGGAGGGAAAATCGTTGAACCTTTGAAATCCCGGAGTGAATCTATGCCATAGATCACAGGAAGAGTTCTAGCCATTGGATTAGCTGAGCATATATATGGGCTATCATATCAAGTCCATAATAGGAGGAGGAGTTTTGTGGAAATGATCATATCCTAACTGTCATATCTGTGTGAAGGTGAGTGTGAGTCGTAGATCTCAGGACAATTCGAAGATTTGACACTCTAGGAGAAATGAGTTCCTGTGTTTCTAGGAGGAAAATATCCCAAAGTCCTGAAATCCGTAGTGAATCTTGACCACTGATCCTTGGGGACACATGTTAATAGATTTAACGAGTGCATGAAATTTTGGCATTCAAAAATTTAGGAGAAAATGTGTTTTGGAGTCTTAGAACTCCCAAATCCCGGAGTTTCGAAGTAGATCAAATCAATTGGCTATTGGAGAGGTGTGGACCATTGATGTTTGGGCCCTCTAGGAGTTTGCGACTTGGGCATTAGGCGGGATTATAGTGTTGTGTTGTAAGATCCTTCGAAGACCGAAGATCTCACTCTGGAGAATGCCAGAGTATTTCACTTGTTCGGAGTTAGGGTGATTTTTTTCATTATGTTGGTAGATCCTCCAAAGCTCAAATCTCCAGATTGTTGGAGTCATGAAGTGTAGGCTAGTCTGATAGTTTTCCAGTTCGATGTTTAGAGGAATTGGCATGTTTTGTGGTTAAAACTCCTTAATCGCGAAGTAACGGAGTGTCAAAGCCCCAAAGCTTCATATAAGCGTCTTGTGGCTAATACCTTGGTCCTGGCCCTTAGTCACATGATATTTTTGGCTGAAGTTAAGGGGATAACACCCTAAATATGATTTTAAGGATAAAGGAGCTTAGAGAAGGACCCCTTGGGGTTCGTATTTGTACAGACCTACACCCAAGTAGAAATCAAAGGGGCCTATGTACATTAAGAGAGGATATAGTAGGGATTCAAGAGATAATTCATCTCTGATGTAGAATTATCCTAGACAATGAGGTCGCGTGAACCCAGAGGAGGGTCGGGTTTCCATCAAGTGGTATCAGAGCTGGGTTTTTTTCTACAGACAATAGGCATAGGAGGATAAGATAGAGTATTGATTCTCTATGTGAAGAACTATTTGCAAGTGTGCAACAGGTGGGAAGACAACCAGGTGGGATGAAAGAGAAGGACCAGTTGTGTTATTGGAGAAGAGAAGAGCCTGTGGAGCTCTTAAGGTGATCAGTTGAAGTAAAAACACCAGAGAGCAAGGAGTTCTCAGGAGAAGGAGAGAGAATAAGGTGTGTGCCTACACTCAATGGGAGTGTAAAATCTCAGAGAAGGTTCCAACATGTGAACCATAGGCTAAATGAGGAGATCTTGGAAAAGGCCGATTGTATCTCACATTGAGAAAGTGGAAGCTGATTGAGGAGAGGAGAAAATTTTTACTGAAGGACATATACAAGGTCCAAGAGGAGACCGTAAAAATATGAGCAGAGAGGATATCGACAAATAACTCAAGGAAACTAGAGAGGAGCTCAACAGATTGATGTTGAAATGGAAGAACATACAACAAGGTGAGAAAGAGAGCTAGAGGTATGAGTGTCCCATGAAGAGGAATATGAATTTTTCTATCTAGTAGTTGATTGCCAAGAAGTAAAAGCAGATGTTGAGGAGGTGGTTGAAAAAATTTGAAAACATCATAAACATAGAGGAGAAAATGGTTTACATCTATAAACCAAAATACAGAGAAATCCTCAATGAGGAAGGGAGATCAACTAGAGATCTCATAGATTGCTAGAAGGGCAATGAGAAGAGATTAGTTGAAGATCTCAAATACTTACAAGAGGGAAGAAATGAAAATTCAAGTTTCCAGGGGGGGAAATAGGAGATTAGACTGTCTGAGAGTCTCAGGAACTCAGAGGGGAGTTCATATCAAGAAGGAGTGTTGATATAAGAGAAGGAGGAAGAGGAAGGAGACATGCATCATTAAAATGAATATTCATGTGGGATTGCATACCATATGAATGAAGATGATTCAAATTTGAATACATCAACTCTCGAGGAGGAAGACCATAGGTGAATTCTGATCATTGGGGGAATTAGTATATTCCTACCAAGAATCCTAGAAGAGGCCAGTGCATGTGTTTCACCTGAGGAGGTGATGCAGGAGGAATCCGAGGAAGAGGCCATTGGGCCAAATGTTTTTAAAACTAATAGTTTATGTGTTGCAGGTGCAGGTGCAGAAGAAGAAAGAAAAATAACAAAGACTATCATGGAGAATGAGAAGGAGTAGATAGTGACATCTTCCCAATAGATGAAATATGAGGAGTCCCACACATTTTTTATCCAAAGGAATGTTTAGGAGGATCATTCGAGTTTCATACTCTCTCAATGGTAGGAAGATTTGAAGCTACTGGAGGATTGGTTAGACAATCTAGAGACAGGGGAAGACTGCCAGAAGGAGGCAGCCATGCTGAGGGGAGAATAATTTCAGTATGAGGAGAATATAGATGAAGTTTGACTTATGCAAACTCAAGGAGATGATAGAGATATAGAAGAATTGGTAGAGATAAAACTATGAGAGGAGATGGCTGAGAAACAACTCAGTAATATTGCTGCAAATTTGGAGTCTACAGTGGCGTGGCAAGCCAATGCCATAGGAGACGAAGTTAGCATGGGATATTAGGATGATTTTCCCTTTAATATGTATGAAGATTTGGAATCCATAGGATAAGGATAAATAACCCAAAGGAGGATCATCCAACAAGTCAATTCACAGATTGATCAAGAGGAGGAGATGCAACAACAGAGAAGACTATAGGAGAGGAGCCAACCCATGGACAAGCTGCATAAGGACATTCACGAAATAAGGAGACCGATGTTGAAGTCAACAAAGGAGATATTCAACAACAGGGGGAGGATGAAAATAAGATATTACAGTGGCAAGATAAATATATCCCTACAACATAAATTTTGGAAAGCAGGAGGAGATCCTGCAGCAGCAGGAAGATGACATCAACAGAAAGGAAGATGAGTAGATGGACAAATCCAGAGTAGATTTTGGGATCTTGGAGGATCTCAATAGCAGTAGAATAAGAGCCATGAGAAGGATATCTAGACTTTTTCAGTAGAGGAGTATGATTCAAAATCATCAGCAATGTGTCAGTAGCTAGCGCAACAATGCAATAGGAGGTAGAAAATACCAAGGAGAGAGAAGCACCGACCTTCTCATTTTGAGTTTAAATATAAAATTTAATGTAATTAAATATTGTAAGGCTTGAGGAGGGTTGGGTCATTGTATTTTGTATGGTTTCATGTATGTATATTTTAATGGATGACAGGTAGATGAGTCTAGATCCATTTTGGACTAAATGTGAATTAATGGTAATTTAATGTGAGTGGGTGAGGAAGGCACACGAAGTCACTCTTTTGTAAATAGATCAATGTATTGAGATTAACAAATATTAGAGAATTAGAGAGAAGATCATCAGAAGTGAAAGAAAAGAGAATACAGGAGAGGAGATAAAGAATTGAAACTCTGTTGTGGTCTAGTCATGTAACCTATTGTAAAAAGCATTAAGATTTAATACAAAACAATATTTACCTACATGTGATTCTCTGTGTGTGTATTCTGCGAATAAGAATGTGTTTACTATGTGTTTTTTGAATTCTTTCTGTGCATATTTATCAATGTTATGAGTATTTGAATGTTCCCCTTGCAGGAATATATAGAATCCCCTATCTGTGTGATTTTATGAGAGTTTTGGGCTCTCAAGGATAGTGCAAGGAGTGCACACCAAATTTGTTAGAACACTCTGAGAAGCCATCACAAGGAGTGCACAAGAAATAATTTTTTAGTTCAGCAAGAGTATGTCAGGTGGAAACATCATACCAGGTCATAATCTCAGAAGGTATAATGCAAAGACTGCATAGAGTGAGTGTAAGGAGTATGCCTACACTCAGAGAAGTGTAAAATCTCAAGAGAAGGCCAGTGGAGGTGTGCATAGAGTAAGCACAAGCAATGCACATGTCAGTCTTTGAAGTTCAATCCTCAGGGGGTAAGTGTAAAGAGTATGAAATCCAACATTTAAGTTAAGAGTTAGTCAAGGTCATGAGAAAGAACGTCAGTGCCAGGAGGGAACAAGGAGTTATATGAAGGAGAAAAGGGTCAATCCACTTTGAATTTGAAGAAGTTCCAATCTCAGGAAGGAAAGCGAAAAGTTTTCACTAGCAGTCTGAGTCATTTGATTGGACAAAGATCAAGAGGGAATCATAGGGTGTGCACCCAAGTTCAAGTCATTCAGCTGAAAAAATCTCAAGGAGGGACAATGAGGGTAAGTCCCCAAAGAGACAAATATATTTTTTTGAAGGAGAGTGGACGAGATCTGTTCAGGAGAAGACAAGAGCTTGCACAACCATCATATCAAGGTAAGGTGTGAGGTTGTTAAGAACCAAAGTCCTTTTGACTTCGCTCATTCGAAAATTTTTAACGTTTGTTGTAAAGGATGAAAAATCCTATAACCTCAGAAGTCCCATAGTGAATCTATGCCATATATCAGAGGACGAATTCCAACAATTGGATTGGTCGAGAATAGATCTCAGTCGTTGGATCAAGCCTAGAAAAAGAGGAGGAGCACTATGGAAAATATCAGATCCCAACCATCGGATTTGTATGAAAGAGAGAATTATTCATATATATCATGGTATTTTGGAGATACTGCACTCTTGGAGAAATGAGTTCTTTTGTTTCCAAGAGAAAAATATCCCAAAGTCTCGAAATTCAGAGTGAATCATGACCATTGGTCACTGGGGACACGTGTCAACAGATTTAGCGAGTGTCTGGAAGTCTTACATTCAAAAATTAGAGAGACAATGTGTATTGGAGTCTCGTAACTCCTGAAACCTGGAGTTCCAAAGTATATTAGAGCAATTGGTTGTTAGAGAGGTGTGGACTGTTGATCCATGGGCCCTCCGGGAGTTTTCCACTTCAATGTTTGGAGGAATTGGCATGTTTTGTGGTTAAAACTCTTGAATCCTGAAGTAGTGGAGCACCAGAACCCTGAAGCTCCAGATAAGCACCTTGTGGCTAAGCCCTTGGTCCGAGCCCTCACTCACATGATATTTTTGGCTGAAGTTAAGGTGCTAGCACCTGAAATATGATTTTAAGGATAAAGGGGCTTAGAGAAGGAGCCTGCGGGATTCAGATTTGTATGGGCCTACACCCAAGGAGAAATCAAAGGGGCATGTGTACATTAAGAAGGGATCCAATAGGGATCCAAGAGATAATTCATATTTTATGTAGAACGATCCTAGACCGAGAGGTCACACGAACCCTGAGGAGGGGTGGGGGTTTACATAAAAATGTGATGGAAAAACACAAGTGAGACATAATTTGATGCTTTGACTGTGGAGAATGGGGGAAGACAAAGAAAGAGAGGAAAGATATCAGGGAATCATGGGAGGTATAAGAAGGGAATATCCAAATATAGAATTAATACAGAGTGCTATGATTGCAGGAAGAAATGCCACCTGAATAAATATTTTTAGTATTTAAAAGGAGAACAAGGATATAGACAACAATAGAATAATCAGGAAGAAAATGTAGTAGATAATGTGTTGAAAGATGATTTAATCCTTTCATTAGATAATATTACTAATTCTTGGGTGGAAGACTCAGGGGATTCATTTCATACCACACCCTATAAAAAATATTTTGAAGAATATGTTCAAGGTCATAATATTGGACAAGCTTATTTGGGTGATGATAAACCATGTATAATTGTTGGAGAGGATAAGATATAGATAAAATTATAGAATGAAAATCAATGGTTGTTGAAACAAGTGAAGCATGTTATTTATTTTAGAAGAAATATAATTTCAGTAGGGTGCTTTGGAAGTAAAGGTTGTACAGTTACATTGATAGACAATTCTTCGAAGGTCACTAAAGGATCACTAATAATAGCAAAAGGAGAGAAGGTAGGTACAATGTATTTACATACTTGCAATGTTGACTCTTTTATTTCTTTAATTTATGCAATCATAGGCTTGGGCACATGAGTGATAAGGGTATGCGTATTCTCCATTAAATGAGTTTGTTTCCAAATTTCAAGCATGTTGATTTTGATTTCTGTGAGCATTGTGTTTATGGAAAACAAAATAGAGTCATATTTCTCAAAGTTAAAAAGAAAAAGAAGAGTTAAAATTTAGAGTTTGTGCATACAAATGTATGGGGACCATATTAGGTATCATATATTGATGGCTCTTATTAGCAGGTTAGTTTTATTGATGATATGACCAAGAAAAATTGGGTTAATTACATGAAAAAAATATGATGTTTTTTATACTTTTAAGACATGGAAATATTTGGTTGAGAATGAAACAAGAAATAAGTTGAAGTGTCCCTGATCAGAAAATGGAGGTGAATATTGTAGTAAGGGGTTTTATATTTACTACTCATACCATGGGATTCATAGGGAGAAAATGATTCAAGCAACACCATAAGAAAACATTGTGTTATAAAGGATGAACATGACAATTATGGTGCGTGTAAGGAACATGATATTTCATGTAAGATTTCCATTACACTTTTTGATGGAGGTTGTGGATAATGTTGTGAACACAATAAATAGAGGTCCTTCAAGTTCCTTGTATGGCTGTACTCTAGATGTGGAATGGATAGGTAAAAAGATAAACTACTTATTTATGAGGACAATTGGTTGTGAAGAATTTCTTAATATTGATAGAGAAAATAGATAAAAGCTTAGGGAAAAATAGAAGAAGTGTTGAAGTATTGGTTTTCATTGATGTCAACCCTTGAAGAATTCTTGTAGCCCCAACAATATAGTTATGTAACCCATAATTGATCAAATAAAAAGGTCATGAAGGATGGTGTAAATGAAGGTAACTCACTCATGGATGGACATTCCTCGTCATGCCTTTTTTGGTGATAGGTGGTATGCCATGTAGTTCCTCAAAGTTAAGGATTTATGGCCTTGTGAAACTAGAAACCCCTAAGAATGGTCAAGAAGCCCATAGTTGGTTACAAGTCTTTAATGAAAGGGTGAATTGGTTTTAACAAGAAATCTTAGAATCCCCTAAGTTTAAGGAAATAGGTTACCCACCAAAAGTATAAATACACCTCAAGTAATCATTCACAAGGATATTCGCTCACTTATTATATCGAACATATTCTAGTGATGTAGTGATCTATTGGAAAGTTTTGTGATGATGAAATATATGGTAGTGACAAGTGATAAGTGTTGGAGTCTCAGGGTTGTAGAGGAGAGTGACATTTTCTGATCAAAACCTAGTTTAGTTGACACCCACGAGTCAGAATACTAGTGTACCATGGGTTGCATAGGAATCATCACCCGAGGCCCCGCTAGACAACATGTCTTGGTCCTATGAGGACAAGACATATTTGAGGAGGAAAACTAGGTTTAGGAAACAAAAAGTTTTGAAGGTACAATAGGTTTGTGACGTAGTATGAGATGGTATGATACATGTTTCATGAGTAAAGGTATGTTTACATGTGTTTTTTTGAGGCTTGATTCATGTATGATATGGCATATGCTTAAGGAATATATTAGATGCCTCTTGGGCATAGGGATGTTAAGGTTGAGGTGATATATTCTTAGGACATATTCTTGGTATCTGATTTATGTATGTTTTGTTTCTTTATTAGACGCACATCTTGGTGATATTGGTTTGAGGCACTTTATTGGTTTGACATTGATGGTACATGGTACATGGTACATGATTTGATTATGGTATGGTTTATATATTGATTCCTATGTTGGTACACAAATGATGGATGATATGGAAGAGGTTTTGGTATAGTACATGCTGATGGTATAGGTTACAATTTGATGGTACAATGAAAGTTACAGGCTAATACGATGACAGTGACAAGTTGGATACAGTGAGAGGTTGATGTGACATGTTACAGTTTGATGTGACAATGATAATGATAGTGACAATATAAGTGATTGGGGTAATGATAGTTGGTCTACATTTTTATTTCAAGGCAGTAGGATGGGGCAAGGAAAGGGGGTTATAGAACATAAGGAGTTGGATCTTCATTCAGTTTGGAGCCTGTTAATTAGGGGGTTGTAGCCTCATTCTGGTTGGATACAGAGTATTCAGGGAGTTGTATCTTCCTTTAGGTTGGAGCCTATAAATAGGGAGTCATAGCCTCCTTCCAGTTGTAGCTGGATAATTGAGAAGTTGGTGCTTCCAATGAATTTATTCTTTTGATATATACAAAAAACATTATGTGGTTTTATCCCATTTGAGTTTCCACGTAAATTGTGGTGTATTGTGTTTATGTGGATGTCTATTACGCTCTGTTGATTTATAATTCTCATGATATATTGATGGTATACTGATGATAATGTTAATGATTACATATTGTGGTTAAAAAGTTATAATAAAGTGTTCATACTGATTCACCCCCCCTCTCATGGTTGAGGATTTATGGCCTCATGAAGTTGGAATCCCTGAAGAATGGTTAAGAAGCATAAACAATTAGAAATCCATTAATTAAGAGAAAAGTGGATGAAACAAGAAAGTATAGCTTGACCCTAAAATTAAGAAAAAAGGTAAAACAATTATTACCCTTAAATGAGGAAAAAGGGTAAAATAATTATGACCCTAAACTTAGGAAAAAGGGTAAAATAATTATGACAGATTGATTTCAACCCTTGGAGAAGTTCTAAATAACTAGATATGTGATCGATTCAAACCTTGGAGAAGTATGTAATCCCCATAAATGTGGACAATATCGTTGTACATTTAGTTGATCATTAGACAATTGGTTTTCATTTGTATGGTTGAGATTGTCGATAAGTTGAATGATGTAATCCCTAGAAGTGTTCTGAGAGATAGGTGTAATTGATGAAGTCTACAATAATCCCTAAAGGTGTGGTTGTGGAACCCAAAGTTGTTTGAATAATTTTAAGATGGATGATAACATAAATGCATGAAAGATACTCATGTATGGATAGTTCTCGTCATGTAATTTCCAACGTTAGGTGGTATGCCACGTGGTTCCTCACAAGTGAGGAGTTATGGCCTCATAAAGTTGGAAGTCTTGAAGAATGGTTAAGAATCCCTAAACAGTTACAAAGTCATTAATTAAGGGAAAAGTGGTTGTAGCAAGAAAGTACAAGTTGACCCTAAAATTAAGAAAAAGGGTAAAACAATTATGACCCTAAAATGAGGAAAAAGGGTAAAACAATTATGACCTGATAATTAAGAAAAATGGTAAAACAATTATGACCCTAAAATTAGTAAAAAAGGTAAAACAATTATGACCCCAAAATTAGGAAAAAGGGTAAAAGAGATATTACGCTAAAATTAGGAAAAAGGGTAAAACAGTTAAAGGGTAAAACAATTGTAAGAATAAATTAATTAATGGTAAAGTGGTTACAGCAAGAAATTAATTAAGGCTAATGTGGTTGAAAAATAGTTACATGGAAGAGTATAAATACACATCAAGAGTATCTCATTCTCACACACAAGTTCATTGAATATATATCTATTCAATCTCCACCTTTGTCATTGATGGAAACATTGATATCATGGTAACACTCATGCTCATTCGTTTTCTTCGCATGTGGCCATTGCTCCCCTTGGGACCCTTTCTCCCCTTGTATTCATGCATCTGTTACTTCTCTTAATTTCCATGCATCTGTTCTCTCTCTCCCCCTTTCACATCAATAGAAAATGGTAATACTCTTTAGGGATGCTCCCCCTATATACAATCCTCTTCTCTTCATGATGCTTCCTCGTGTAAATATATGATGTATATGGAAATAATTCAAAATATTATTTATTTCTCTCCCCTTGTCTTATTGTTTCCAAAGTCGTGTGGATCACTATTGGGCATAAAATAATCCATGTTTTTTTCGAATATATTCAAAGGCCTACATCATAAGAGGTTTGGTGAAGATATCTACAATCTTCTCTTTTGTCCCAATATATTTTATCTTGATGTTGTTCTTTGTATCACATTCCTTTAGAAATTGATACTTGATCGAAATATGTTTTGTCTTAGAATTCATCACTGGATTCTTGGAGATATTAATAGATTTGGTGTTTCCATAGTGTATTGAAATAGGATCATCTTACTTCACTTGTATATCGTGGAAAGTCTTCTTCAGTCAAATAAATTGAGTGCAACATGGTGTTGCTGCAATATATTCTTCTTTTGTTGTGGACCAGGATACTGATGATTATTTGTTTCTCAATCATGACACTAAACAATCACGCAAGTAGAAATATGTTCCACTTGTAGTTCTTCTATCGTCAATGCTACCTGCCCAATATGAATCTATGTGGAAGACAAAAGATAGATCATGCTCTTTTGGATGCCATAATCCAAAATCTTATGTTTCCTTGAGATATCTGAATATTTTCTTTGCTACCATAACATGTGTTTCTTTCGATGCTTCTTGAAATATCATGACATGTCCAACTACTTGTATCACATTCGGTATTGACGTTGTCACATAGATTAATCTGCCAATCATTAATATGTAGAGTCTTTAATATGCATCCTTAGAATCATCATCCTTGCTTAACTTGCAGTTGGTCTGCATCAAAGTACTCATGGGTTTTCAATCTTCCATTCCAAACTTATTTATCATTTCTCTAACATACTTGGTCTGAGATATGAAAATACCTTTATCACATTAGCATATATGTAATCCAAAAAAGAAATTAAAATCACCAGGAAAAGACATTTCAAACTCATTTTTCATATCTTTGGAAAACTTTTGACTCATCCTGTCATCATCACTTCCAAAGATGATTTCATCTACATAAACTACAATTATCAATATATTGTCTCGATCCCTTTTTCATGTATATATTACTATCGAAATTTCCCTTCCTGAATCCTTGTTGTTGTAGATACTTGTCCAGTCTTCAATACCATGATCTGGGGTCCTGCTTGAGTCCATGCAATGCTTTCTTTATCCTACAAATATAATCTTCCTTTTTTGATAGTAGAAATTCTTCTAGTTTCTCGATGTAGACTTCTTCTTCTAATTCTCCATTAAGAAAGGATGACTTAACATCCATCTAATACACCTTGATTAAAATCAATTTGATTGCTTCCATCCTAAAAACTAGGTAAAGGTATATTCAAAATCTATACCTTCAATCCGAGTGTATCCTTTGCAAACTATCCTTGCTTTGTTTTTGGTATCTTGTCCATCCTCATTTAGTTTTTTTTTTAAAACCTACTTTGTACCAATAACGTTCTTGTTATTCGATCTTGTAACCAGTTCCCATGTGTCATTCTTATCTATTTGATCTAGTTCTTCATCCATAACATTGATTCAATGTTCATCCTTGCTAACCTCTTCAAAAATACTTGGTTCAACTTTATATAACAATTCCAAATGTTGTTGTTCTAGTGAAATTATTCTTATTCAGGTTTCAACTGCTGCATATTAATTCCCAAAAAAATATTATGGTGGATTATTTTCTTGTACTCGTCGGCTACTTGTCTTAGGCGGTATATGCTACTCATATACCTATTGTTATTCTTCTGGATGCTCTTCTTCTTCTTTTAGATCTTCATCATCATCCAAAGCTTCTAAGTCTTTTCTTCCTTCTTTGTCCTTCCGTACATATGTCTCATCAATCGTTACATTAATGGTTTACACAATTCTATTAAGTCTTGGACTAAATCATTTATATTTTTTTCTTTTGCTTGAATACCCAACTATTGTTTCTTTGTCAACTCGAGAGTCAAATTTTCCAGTCCTTCCATATTATCTTTTTATATAACATTTTCTTTCAAATAGTCTGAAATGATTCATATTTTCCGGTCTTCCTTTCCATAACTCGTAGGGTGTCGTATCATTGTGACTTATGATAATTAATTTGTTTAGGATGTGAATTGTTGTATGAACTTCTTGTGCCCAAAATATGTCACTCAACATGGAAAATTTCAACACAGTTTTGGCCATTTCCTGTATTGTTCCGTTCTTCATTTCTAACACTCCATTTTGATGAGATGTCTTGGATTCCAAGAATTGTCTCTTTATTCCATGTTCTCTACAGAAATCCATGAAATCCTTGTTGTTAAATTTCCATTACATAATCTCAAACACTTGATTTTCAAATCCATATCGGTATCAACCATCTCTTTGTATATATTGAAGTGTTTGAATGGCTCTAAATTATTCCTAAGAAAGAAAACTACACCATTTAATCCCTTTGTTATTGTAGTTCCACATAGATCAAGGTGTACAATATCCAATGGTTTTTTCATGGCATACTCTTTTTATTTGAACTTGGTCCCAGTTTGTTTTCCTTGTATAAAACTATCACATATAGTATTTGTTGGCTTTGATATCTCAAACATTTATTTCACTACTTCCTTTGTGCTAATTTTGAGAAGGTTATCAAAGATTATGTGACCCATCCTTCTTTTCTAGATCCAACATTCATTTTCCTTTCTTAAGAAACATTTTTCCCTTCCAATCTTATTTAGGACATATATGTTGTTTGAGGTTCTTTTAGATGTAGCCACCAATTTTCGTAATCCCTCTTTTCTTATCTCACATTTTTCCGAGTCAAACAAATGTTTGTGTCCTTGATCACACATTTTCCTGACACTCATAATATTGTTCTTCATATCTTCAACTAGTAGAACATTTTCTGCCTTGGCATATTTTCTCCCAAGATTAACTGTTCCTATACCTATTATTTTGACTAAGTTATCATTTTTAAATGATGTTGATCCATATCATTCCTTCCTCAAATTCATAATTTTTTTCTTGTAACCTCTCATAATATTCAAAAAACCATTGTCAACATACCACCCACTTATCTTGTATTGTGCTTGTAGAGAAAGTGGGAATTCTTCAAAGATGATTTGATCCTGCTTTCTTCTCCATATCCTTTGTGGTTCCCATTTATCACTATTGTTATTTTGCTTTGGTTTGGAAGAATAGTCAGTCTACAATATTTGGCCATGTGTAGCACTCTATTTCATTACTTAGTGAACCAACACTATTGCGATTTATGGTTTGTTCTTCATGTGACTTTATACAATAATTATTTTTGAATAGCATTCATATTTTCTTCTATTATTGGCATAGGCTCTATAGTTTGCATCTTTGTGACCAAAATTGTTATAATAATAGCATAATCCAATAATATTTTTTTGATATCTAGATGTAGAGGATATTCTGAATGGGGTTTCTCTTCTGAAGCCTTCATGTTCTTGAGATGTTTTTTATTGGTTGTTCATTTTTCTAAATCTTCTAGGTGGTCCAGTTCCTCTGTGATTTTCTTGTTGAGTACCTCTGACTATTTTTGCATAGGTTGTTTATTTCTTTTTCTTGGATATTGAACCTTTCTCAGTATGCATCTAGTTGTATCCTATCCTAGACCTGTCATAGTATGGCTTTTGACTCATGATGATATCATCCAATATCTTGTTTCTATTCTGCTGCATATATTTGTTTTGAATTTTTTTTCTTAGGGAAACTATTTATTCTTCCAACCTTTCAATTATCTTCTCTTTATCTTCTAACTACTTAGACTTGTCTCTAAGGGTTAGAAGATTAGCTCCATTGAATTTGGTATCTCCTTCGTAAATATTTTGAATTTTATCCAAAAGTATATACTTTGTAGTATTGCAATGCATAACATTGACAAACACTGAATCATCCAGACTACTCAGAATTGTTCCTTTAGCCCTTGAGTTATTTTCATTGAGTTTCTTTCAATATTTTTCAATTGGAGGAGTGGTTGGTGTGACATATTCGTCTACTACTAACTAACAAACATCAAATCCGTGTGCTTGTAAAACGTTTTGCATCATTTTACACCAAAAGGAATAGTTATTTCCATCAAACCTTGGTGCTACAATATTACCTTATTCCACTATCTGTTTCCAGTGGTTAAACTGTTTCTTGAAGGACCTACTATGATACTAATTTTTGGAATACTGAGGGAGGGGGGGGGGTAAATTAATATTGCAACAAGAAGTGTAATTTTATTGGATATGGAATTAATGATTTTTCTTATCACTTATGGGATTATGAAAATCACAAAATAATTACAATTAGAGTTGTGGTATTCAATGTTAAGGTGATGTAAAAAGATGAGATATAGAGAAATAAATAGGAAAAGGTAAACATTGAATACATAGTTCTTAATGAAATCATAGAGAATGAAATTCCAAAGGTGTCAGAAAATAAGAATTTTTAACAACAACAGTGGGATCATGTACATAAAAATATTGCAAGCTTAGTTAGAAGAAGTACCAGGTTAATTACACCCGTCCAATGATACTCTCCTTCACTTTATTATTTATTGTTTACTAATTATGTTGAACCATAAATATATGAAGAAGTGGGAGAAATGCATGAAAGAGGAGATGGGAATTGGTTCAATTGCATGCACTTAAAATAACATTGTAGAATAAATTAGTTTACAAGTTGAAGAAGATGGAGGAAAAAAGAAGTAAAATGCTAGATGTTTTGTAAATGGATTTACATAGAAGAAAGGTATATATTTTGAAGAATTTTTTTAAAATGAAATCAATTAGAACTATTTCAAGTCAAGTGGAAATACAAGATTTTCATATTGAACAGCTAGTGGTAAAGACAACTTTTCCCCATCGGGATTTGGAGGAAGATATTTATATGCAACAACCATAAGGTTATGAGGTAAAAGGGAAGGAGAGGTTAATATGCATTCTAAAGAAGAAATTGTATGGCCTAAGTTAAGCTCCAAGGAAGTGGTTTTTCAGTTTTGACAATTTTATTACAAAACAAGGTTATAACATATGTCATTCTAGAAACTACGTTTATTTTAAGAGACTAGATCATGGAAGATATATTATCTTATTATTTTATGTATATGACATGATTTTTCTAGGGTCTATAATGAAAGATATCAATTTTCTCAAAAGATAATTATCTAATCCATTTCTGATGAAGGGTTTGTGTTCTATAAAGAGAATCCTTACTATGAGAATAGCAAGATATCGGAAAAATAAAAAATTAACAGTGTCTCGGTGTGAGTACATGGAGAAGGTGTTGGAAACATTTAGAACGTAAGATTCAAAACCAATTAGTACACCTTTGGAAATCCATTTCAAAATGACTAAAGAGATGCGTCCCAAGATAGATGAGTAGATAGCCTACTTGTACATGGATGCATACCCATTGGTATTTGGTAGCTTGATGTATGTGATGGTGTGCACAATACCAAATATTACACAAGTAGTGGGATTTTTGAGTAGGCATATGAAAAATCCAGGTAAAGAACATTCGAAGGAAGTGAAGTAGATTATTTAATATTTGAGAGGTAAAAATAATTGGGCATTATGTTTTGTAGGTTCAAACACTATTATATAGGGATAGGTTGATTCATATATGAAAGGTGATATATATAGAAATAGGAGCACCAAAAGGTATGTTTTTAATATAGGTGGAACAACAATAATTTTTATTTTGAAACTACAAATCATTGTTTCACATTCAACAATGGAAGTAGAGTATGTCACTGCTACAGAGGATAGTAAAAAGATGATTTTGTATAGATTTTTATGGATGGAAAAGAATAAGTGGATTAACAGGTTGTATAGCGATATCCACCACCTCCATTGACTTTTAAAATAGCTCAACCATCCATTCTAGGAAAAAAACATATACATCTCAAGTGCCATTTCATACGATCAGTTCTGGAAGATGGAAAATTGAAGGTGATAAATATAAACACTAGCTAGAATCATACAAACATGTTAATCAAGGAAATTAATAGGTTGAAAATATTTTCCTTCTCATTTTTAGTTTTCATTTAAGCATGATTGTGAAGATGAGAATATTTCCCAGTCAAAAGTTGGAGAATCGTTCAAGAAATATAGTAACAGTGGAGTTTCTATTATCAATATCCAAGTGTTGTATGTTTGGTTCTAGAGCTTGATTATCTTCCTCAATCACGGGTCTTGTTTCAAGTTGTTCTTGGATCCTAGTCACTGGATTGAGTTTGTTGGGTATATTATTTGCATGATTACCCCCACAGATGAATCTACACCATTTGAGAGAGAACCAAATTGGGAAACCTTTGTGGATGCCCTTACGGAGAGGTTCTACCCTATTGGAAGTTGTGATGACTATTACATGATATGGACAACTCTACATCAAAGAAGTAACCAGTTGATGCTAGAGTACACCAACATATTTCATACCTTATGCTTAAATCTAGGTTTATAAGATGCCTAGTGGCACTTGGTTTTGATGTAAGACAATGGTATACATAGGTACATGCACAAAGATATGGAATTATTGGACATATCCTCATTGGGAGTTTCCTATTGATATGATTTCATAATAGAGAATAAATTTAAGCAACATAGTAAGAGAGAGCTGGTTTCACAAATACACCATAATAGAAGCATGGTAATGGAAACCTTAAATTAGTAAACAAATCAAAAAGCAAGGAAATTCAATCATAAGAAAATTAGTCCAAGCCACCAACTAACAAAGGTGATGGGAAGTAAATAAAGGACACTATAAAGTGGTGCTAGTTACACAAAATCCCCTGGATGATAAATGTCACTTGAAATAGTCATTGGTGTCCAAACTAAAAGAAAATGAATTAAAACCTGAATTGTACTCTAATGAAGAGAACAACAAAGGGAAATATATCACCGATGCAAAACCTACTACTACCATCACGACCACATAATATAACCACAAGAGCTAGAGGATCATGAGGAGGGCGAGTGCCTCTTCCTCTAAAATATGTGGGTAAAAAGGATCCCATTGCATTTCATTGTTGACAATGGGAGTGAGAAGAAATTGATATTATCCAAGGTTGTCAAGAGATTTAAGTTTCTAAGGATGTCATACCCTCATCCATACACCATCATATGGTTGATTTGGGGACAATACATATACATCAATGATCAATGTTTCCTATCATATGACATCAATCCCTTCAAGGATGAGGTAGTATGTGAAGTTTCCCCACTTGAAGTCTGTGATTTGCTTTGAAGACAACCATATATGTAGAAACGACACACTATCTATGGGTCTTGACCCCACAATTCCATTATTAGAATAGAAGGTCAACTCTACAAGATACCATACGAAGTTATGAATACTACCATTTAATTGATCTCGACAAAAAGTGTCACAAAAAATTTCCTCATACCACAAATTTTTCCCTCTTCAATATCTATTAAATAGGTGAATATAAGGTCACCATGACAGCCATAGCCTCATCCCAAGACCTTTCTATACAATATAAGCAGGATGATAAGATTGTAGAGGAGAACACATATATTTTTTCACCTACAAGGTTACCTCTATACTACCAAGTCAAGCATTAAATTGACTTTGTGTTTGGTTCTCCCTTACCAATTAGTATAATCTATAGATGTTCCCTTCCATATAATGGGATTCTTTTATATGTTTAGAAAATCGCAATTGGCTAGGACTCCTTTTAGGTGTGCTTGGGGTTCCAACCATTAGCCCCCATTGATATATCTTTTCATGTTGCATATTCACAAACAATGTCCTCCAAAAATTAGACCAAGTCCCATCATGAAGCCATATTTGTTCAATATATCCATCCCCTCCAACAAAAATTTCTTGACATTGTTCAATAGGATAATACCAAGAACAAACATGACAACTGCTTCAACAAGGAAACTGTCCTTCCAAGGTTCAAATTCAACAAAAAAAAATTCATCTGCCGAGGGAACTTCATGCAATGGGAACCATTTACTCCTAAGGGAGGAGGATATATCCATGTGAATCTTAGTGACCATCGAAATTTTCCATTGAATCAATATTTTCACCCTTTTATGGGGAATGCAATGTAATTCCATTTCCATTTGTTAATTACATCCATCATGTAATTATTATGTATTGGTTTTATCTACATGAATACAACTCTAATACAATGGATCCCATTATAAATTCATAGTTAATAGCACTTAGGATATATTAATACTAGGATGGTTGACCTTCCATGAAGTCCTAATGTTTTACACGCCTATGCCATTTTGTAAACTTAGACCAATTTATCCCACATACATCATTGAAACTCTTATCGTCTCACTCTCTCATATATAATCAAGGTGAAGGAGGTCCTTTGATCATGAAATTGAGTTTTATGTAATTCTTATTGTGAATGAGAATATACAACATATATTTCTCTTAAGATAGAAGCTACCACCATTCTACCTAGTTTGTGTTCTATAGTATTTTGTTATTCATTAATTTAGAATTTTGGTTTTACTATATTTTTGTGTTCTCTACTATATTTTCATTTGTATCTCATTTATTTCTCAATATAATCTAGATCAATATCATAATAGAAACAATAGATGATAGAGACAAAGGTGAAATTCCCCTCTCCACACATTGAAAAACACATCAACTCTATAAACATGACATCTCTCATTAGACATGACTAAGAAAACAAGTGCCAATAGATAACCTACTCCACGACTACCATATGGCCCCTCATGATCCTATAAGTTCCAAAGGATAAATATATCCCCACCACCATCACTTCCACCACTCACATGGTGAAATACTTGATCAAGGTGATCATAATGGATTCCCCCTCCTTCCCTCTATGCCCATGCAATACTATGAAACAAGTTGAATGATGATCCTAACACCCTCAATGTTAAGATTCACATTGGCCCTCCATTTCCAAATGGGGATCCTAGTAACACAGTATAGAACTTATTAGGTAGTGAGTTCCAAATGTTTATCCTACACTACAAAGTGAAACTCGTCGAGATGCCACATATGAACCAACTGCCTTAGTAGCCCTTCATTAGAATGAAGTAAGAGGTAATAAAAATATTTGAGCAGGTCGTATATGGACATATATTGTCTCATTGTAGGGTGGGCTCTCACATATGTTCACTCATCATCATAATCCCTCTCACAAAAGTGCACGAACATGGCTAACAACTTAGTGGGTGCCTACAAAATAAAAAACCAAAACAATTGTCATTTTATGTGGCTTTCTAGTATACATATTTCATAAATTGTGTGACTTTTTCTCAAATAGTTGTGGGCATTATGTGATTTTTCATTCCACAATGGTGTGAATCATCTATGAAAAAATCCTCTAAATAGTTGTGATATTTGCATGAGTATCCCCCACTTTCACATGGAAATCCCATGACTTCCTAGTGAACAATTGTGAGACAATGTCTCATATTTTTCTGCTAAATAGATATAAGAGTTGCATGATCTACCAAGAGATACTCACACAATTCTATTGCATGACTAGAAATTTTCAACCTGGGAAATGGGTAGTTTTTTAATGAATATTTACATAACTGATGTTTATATGTTCCCTCAAAATCCACACAACTCATACAAAATTATTGAAAAATATTCCATATCAGCTCAATCAATCCCCATTTTGAAAAATTAATTACTAAAATTAAACACGAGGTGAAAAAATCTTACTTGGATCTTAGAGAATCAAAACTAGGTGGTAGGTGTGCAAATAGAATGATTGGGAAACACATGGGATCTATCAACTCAATGAAAACTTGAACATGTACAAATGAATTTTCCTTATGGGATTCACCACCTTTTATATAGCCTATTCACAAACTTACCAAGGCCTGTGTAGTAGTTCAACAACTCCATTTTTTGTATTGTTTTGATAAGTGCAATCCCAGTGTATTCACCTCCAATGACATATTCTCTATTAATTTAAAAAAAAAATATCGTCCTAGGGACATTTCCCCACCACATTTCTTCAAAAAAGTATGTAGGTTCTCTAGTTCTATTTTTTACACCATTTTTACCCTTTTGAATTCTTATCATGAGTACTTTCACATAGGATGTTTGGTTTGATATATGCATGTATTAGCCAAAAATCTATTTCTTCTCCTCACAACATAAAGCAACACTTTAGGTATACTTCTTAAAAATAACATGTATGTACTCTCTCTATATATATCACATTACCCAATGTTTTTCCCCTTGAATATTCCTTTAGGGTTTCTTCTATAGATCAATATACAACTTCACCCAGACCCAAATGCATTTAATTATTGTTGGCATGTAGCACTCCACCCTAATGGGTCTTGTTGGTTTTAATATACCTTGTATTATCAACACCTGTGTTACTATTTATCATAGATAGGGATTATATATAGTATTTATCTCAAAGAATGAGCCTCATACCTATTTATCCTCATAAAAATAACCCATACTCTTAGACCCTAGGAGGTTCACATTTTTTATGGATGGTTATGATTAAATATTTAGCACATTTTCATTGGCCTCTTGTTTCCCCCATGATAAAAAATGATATTCATTCCAATTCATCATTCATTCATCCTCCAAGGATACCCACCCAAGTCCCTCCTTCCCTTTTTCCTTTCACTAATCTCGCCCCACATTCGAGAACTACTTGTTTGGATGTTTGATGAACCCATATCCCTATCTATAATGTATCCATTTTTATAGATTATTTTATTAATTAATAACTAACAACACATTTTTTTATGTGGGAAACATCAATACTCATACCACCTCATCCAATCAAGTCTCTTTCAAACCCTACATTAGTCCTTGTCACCCTTGGTTGGATAATTTTCATCAAGTCACCCATGCCTTCAATATTATGGTTTCCTATAGCACCTTACATATCCCATTACCCATCATTTTGATTTCAAGAGTTTCCTTTATTACCTATCTGTATTTTGCATTAAAATATCCTCAATACCCCCACTTTGACATACACTTAACATATATAATCATCCCCCTAACATCAAATCATTATATTTGTGGTTTTTTTTCTTATTTTCCATATTGTCAATCATGAATTATGCTCCACTCAATGTAAGTCTTGAATCACACCCTCACTGGATTCCTTGTCCATAATGAAAAAAATCATCTCCCATTACAATTTTATACTTGGTTTATCCTTAGTTGATTTCAATGGACCTCCTATCCTTTTCTTTCAAGTATTAGTTCCTATCAAAACAAACTTATGTCTTCAGAGAATGTTGTTATATGTGAATTCATATTCCCATTATTAATGGTGAACCCTAGAATGGACATAGATAATCCTCATTTCTATCTACTTTAGTTGGCCTCCCTGATGTTTGATGTAAGATCGATATCACATCATGATGGGTCATACATTGTGATAGTTCCAATTTCTAGTTCTAGTTGAAGACCCCAGGCTTGCATAGGTATCAAAGCCTTCAATTAGGAGAATTTGTAATATTTTCTCCCCAAATCTTCCAAGGCCCCCTCCCACAAATTGTAGTCCTATATTGTTACTAGAACCCTTAAGGGTGATGCATATTTCTACATCATGTATTTTTTAGTTAAAACATTATTTATTGTCTTTCATATTGCTCATAATTTTCAAACTTTATTCCAAAGAACACATGTCTACTATTGTAATGTAATTTCATAATTTCATACGAATGACATTTCCCACCTCATTTCTATAATATTTCATTTGCACATGTCTGTTTGGTTTTTTCCAGGTGGTTTTCATCACTTCCCCATGAAGAGTCCTTAGTTATTGTTAAAAAATCAGTCTTTAAGAATCATTTTATATGTTGCAAGCACATGAGATATAAATTAGTGATGTATTTCAACTATATGGTAGATGGTAACCTCACACATTAGAGACAAACTATTATCGCTTTAATTTGATCACAAGAGACATTCAGTTGATTTTCTAAAGAAATTATTAGTAGAAAAGAACATAACATAATAAGGATACATCATGGCTAGTTTACATAACCTCACAAATGTTTTAAAAAACATTATAAAGTGGATTTGCATACACTTGAATTACTTTCTTTCAACGACACCTGTGTGACTTACACATCATTTTCTTTGAAAGTCATGTAAGTATTATCACACATGTGAGACTAATTTGATCCAAGTTGATATTGGTGGCCACCCACCTCTTACACTGAATCATCACGGTTC
>ML778789.1:114103-181996 GCA_009831015.1 Picea engelmannii
GGAAAATAGTACATTTTCTCTAAGATTTTCTCCAACCCCACCCTAATATGAAATATTAGAGAAAATGTGTTACATTCTCTCTAATATTCCCTTGACCCCCACCCTCACCCTCACCTTCATATGAAATATTAGCGAAAATGTATCATATGAGGGTGCGGGTGGAGGAAATATTAGAGAAAATGTATTAGGGGGTGAAGGAAATATTAGAGAAAATGTAATACATTTTCTCTAATATTTCCATCACCCCTACCCCCACCCTCATATGATACATTTTCTCTAATATTTTCGTGACCCCCAACCTCACTCTCATATTAAATATTTGAAAAAATGTAGTAACATTTTCTCTAATATTTCTCACCCTCATATTAAATATTAGAGAAAATGCAATAACATTTTCTCTAATATTTAATATGAGGGTGAGGGTGAGGAAAATATTAGTGAAAATGTATCATATGAGGGTGAGGGTGAGGGTGGAGGAAATATTAGAGAAAATGCAATCTATCATATGAGGGTGGGGGTGGACGAGGGGGGATTATTAGAGAAAATGTATTACATTTTCTCTAATATTTTCTCCACCCCCACCCTCACTCTCATTTGATACATTTTCTTTAATATTTGACATGACAATGGGGGTGGAAGGAAATATTAGAGAGAACTTATTACATTTTCTCTAATATTCCCCTCACCCTCACCCTCATATTAATACATTTTCTCTCATATTAGAGAAAATGTAATACATTTTCTGTGATATTTCCCTCCACCCCCACCTTGGCCCTTGCCTTCATATTGCATTTTCTCTAATATTTCCCCACCCTCACTCTCATATGAAATATTTACATTTTCTCTAATATTTCCCACCCCACTCTCATTTTCATATAAAATATTAAAAATAATATATTACATTTTCTATAATATTTATCCAACCCCCACTTATAATTATAAAATATGTATTTTCCCCATTTCAAAAGAGGTAATTGATTTCCACTGATGTAAGTTTAAATACCTCCACCTACTTAGAGTAAGTTTTGAACAAGGTATATAGAATATCTTTATATCTTTAATATGATTCGCTGCAATTCCAGCTTTAAAATAATATGTACGAGGAGAGCGCAAGTCTCTTGACTTATTGACTATTTTACATCTACATAATTTCAATTCTATTTGTATCTCATATGCAAACACATAAACTTAAGTACATGTCGCTTTTAAAATATATTTTAAATTAAGTGTCTCATGCTCATGATTTCAAACACGCACCCGGTTCAGTCACTTCCACTGTCCTTTAGGGTTGGGTTGGCAGCTAAGCTGTTTTGCATTGCTGCGGATATGCCTATAGGCAAATCTTGTTAAATAGAAGGGATTATTAAAATAAGGGATTTGTTAACATCGAGTTATCGATTGAAAGTTCCGGTTCCCACCTCCACTATATATATATATATATATATATATATATATATATATATATTTTAATAACGGGGTGAATCTTTGTTTCACGTTTCCCAAATTCTTCAAATATGATGTGTTGCATTCCTCGGCATTTACTATTATTAGTAAATTCGCATTAAAAAGGAATATTGCCGGCCTATTTTTATAATGCATATAAAATGCAGAATGGGCCTTGTCCCCTACCATGTTTTTGGACATAGCCACATACGAAAGTGGGACATTATGTCTTAGTTTATACTAGAGCCGTGTCTTGTCCCTTCATAAAATACTTCATAATTCAGTAAAACCCTTGACCTATAATATCGTGCCTACTTACACTTTAATGAAATGATATCACATTCTTTAATCAACATTAACCCGAGACGATTATGTATAATGTTTATCGAGAATCGTTTTCAAGCGTGATCATGACTATTGATTAACAAGGCTTTCTCTTAGAGTTGGCTTCTTCAACCACTTAGACATGGACATGGTACGCTACTTTCATCTTAGCAACAAGTCTAAATCAAACTACCAAAAAAATAAAATTATATTAGAATTACTTTTAAGTAGAGTGTGAAGTTTATTGAGGCCAACTTTAATTCCCTCTACTAAACAATATCCTTTTACATATGGTAACGATATTCAACACCAACTCCAAATTTAAATCTAATTAATAAATTAGATTTATCACCATCACCGTGTGCACCCTTCTTATACACAGTTTTTTTTATTAGCTTTTATATACGTATTTTCTTATATCTTTAAAGAATGAAAGTATTTTACTTACACCAGGCTATCACCTACAGTTGTGGATGGAGGGAGTAAGAAAGTAAGGGTAAGCTAGTTATCCTATCCAGAATATATAAGTACCCGAGCACTAAGCTATTAATTAAGTATATGGGGAAGTCTATCTATTCAGGTGGGTAAAGAGGTGGGTAAAGAGGTTGTGTGTAACCAAGGTAGGGGGTTGTTGTTAATAGTAGGCTACCCTTCCTCGTCTTCCTAGCTGAAGCAAGAGGTTTGGGCATTAGTAAGTGGGGTAAGAGATATGAAATAGAGGTTGATAAAGAAGGTGGGTTGGTAGAGTAGGTAAACATTTAAGTTCAGGTAAGCAAGTAGGGATCTAAAGGTACTAGCAAAGACGTAAGAATTAATCAATCATATATGGCTGGCCAAGTTCAGCCCGGCCGGAACAATAGCAATAGTGTCATACCCACCATTTATGAAGCAAGTGGTTGTTTTGGAAGCCCTTCCTTCAAATGCTCAAAGTTTTAATGATCCTATGGAAGTAAAATAGTAAAGGTGGTAGCAAAAGTGGAACTAAAATAATAGAGTAGGCATCAAAAGGTCCTATGCAGTCTTAATTAATCAAGCATATCAGGGGTTTCATCCCGGCCCAAGAATACCAATAGTGCCTACCCACTCTACTAAGATTGCTAAAGCAAGTGGTTTGGAAGCCCATCCAATTACTCACTAAGTGTTGTAAGTAAAGAGAAGGGTGGTTATTGGTTGGTAGCACGGTCGCACGTGAAGTAAAGGAAATAAGTAGGGTAAAGGTAATAGAATGTTGTTCCCACCCACCCAAGCATTAAGATATTCCAAGTAAGGCAATAGTAAATCAAACAGGGAAGTTTATTTCCACACATGATCCCTCCCACAACTGGTTGTTCCTATGCGCCACTTCCATTCATTGTGTAGGTTGAACCATTCCCTCCCTAAAGGAAGGGTTGTATAGTGGAACTTGAAGTTAAGTGTCTAGGCCTGACCCTTCAAAAAGTAAATTTCTCAAAGCTATGAGTAAAAAGAAAGGTATGCATATAGGGGTCCTAATTAAAAGGTTTGTCTTTAAAAGCACCCACCCCTTTATCGAGCACGTACCCCAAGGTTCTAGCTTCGTGAGAAGATTCAAGGCATGCAAAGAGAATGAAAAGTGAATAAAGAAGATTCCTAATGGGAGGTGGGTTCTAAAGAAGATCCAAAAGAAGGCTTTGTGAGAAGATCTCCATCTATTTGAAACTGTTACCTGGTTTGGAGGGGGTGGGTAATAACTAATATTAAAAACAAGTAAATAAAGAAGATACGGGGCATAATCAAAAGGGTGCTTCCTAAAGAAGATAAAAAAGAAGGAATGTTTAGCTCTTGTCCGCATCGGGCAAGGAGCAAAGTCGCTTGTCCAATTTACTTGTTGATGAGGGGGGCAAGTTTTATCAAGCCCAATATGATGTCTATAAATCTAGAAGGTGGTATCAATAAATACATATATAAAATCCTTCCTGCCTGATATAAACAGTTGACGCTCGTAGAGAATATCCCTAATGAGATTTTGGGTTATAATGGCTAGATTAAAACTTAAATTAGAGGGTTTGGATGATCTTAAGCTTGTTTGAAATGCCTTGAATTCTCTATCCAAAGGGAGGGGGTTCTAAATCATAGCAATAAAAGGGGTTATAAAAAATCGCCATAATTCAAAGCAAAGTTTATTCCTAAGGAAGACCCATGAACCAACTAAATGTTTAAGGGTCTGGAACCAAGGTAAGTTTCTGGATTCCATTCAACCTTCTCCAAAACGTGAAGCAAATAGTAATTAACTATCAACTCTGGGTTCACCCAAATGGGAGGGGTACAGGGAGTCTTTCTTAATCTTTAAGTCTGTTTGTAAAAAACCCTTTATTGAACTTGTTTAGCAAACTGTCATGGTTATCAAGAGTGGTCTCCCTCCAATCCCGTAACATCTCTTCTCGATGTGGAGTTTGCCTGGATTCCAAGAGGAGAGGGATTTTCAAATGATAGGTGGTTGTTGCAGAAAGGTCTTCTTGTAGGCTGAAAAAAGGGTAATCCTAATGCTAGTAGTCCCCCAAGCCCGTAACTTATCAATGCTTAGTCTGACTGTTTATCTCCTGTCAAACTAATTGTATTAAATCCAAGTTGGTTGTTCACACGAAATTTTTTTACTGTAGGCTCAACCTTGTGCAACTGAAAGGGTATGTCATCATAAACAAATATTGCCATGCGTGTTAGAACTTTCATTCTCTATTAGCAGTTGGCTATGGGTGGTTCCAACAGTCGGGGTCTGGATGGAAAAAAAATTGTAGGAACTTACTGTAATTCAATTCCCAAAGGTCGGGGGCATAAAGAATAGCAAGGCATAAAAAAGTGTCTAAATAAGAGTAGGGTATAATTGAAAGGTGATTCATAAAGAAGCTCAATAAGAAAAGGTTTGTAAAGACTGCGTACCTGAACCCACAAAAAAAAAAGAGGAGGGTCTGAAAGCGTTGAACCTGGTTGGCCTCCTTCCTCTCAACACGCTCGTTCATTTAGAGATAATCCATCCCTGCAACCTTTGTTTCAATGTCCCCACCTAAATAACTAGGGGTAAGGTCCCAACTCCAAAATGTGGAATTCTAATTGATTGACCCTCGCTCGTCCAATCGATGCAACAAGAAGTAATACGAAAATCCAAGCCCTCCCCTAAATAAATAAGTTAGACGACCAGGCATGCTATCCAACAATCTCTGGAGCTTGGGGCTCTGGTAGGTAAAAACCTATTCTAAGTCCATTCTCGTCAAAGAAAGTTTGGTGTGGGGTTGGTCCGATCGATCCAAAAATACTTTGAAACGCACATTTGATAATATTATAGGTAATATTAAGTAGGTCTACTATCTAGTGAATATAATTACTAAGAATTTACTAAGCAATATTTATGAAGCAATTGATCCATTCAGCTTAGTAATATTATTAATTTACTTATAATATTTGGTAATATTCCTTAGTAAATTCTCTGAATATTACTTAGTAAGGAATTTTCGGAGGGTAATTAATGAACCATACAATATTGGGAGAATATTTCATTTCTCCTTCTTTTTTTTCTTTTTCCGCATTACCAAACACCTTTCTTGCTTCACAAGAGATCAACATCTCATTTTTTTTTCTCGTGGAAGAAAGTATTTACGAGGTGATAGTATCTACCCATAGTTATTGGATCCTGGCAATATGAAGCAATGAGTTGGTCTCTAGTTTATTTGTACCAGAGACCAATCTGTTCTTATTTTGAATTCTCCATAACTCCGGAAAATAATGAAAATCTTGATTCCAACGAGTCTCACACTAAGCATAGCACAGTTCTGAAATGGTAAATATAATTTCTATTCAATCTGATAGAATTGATGATCCATGATCGGACAAATTAGGAAAAAGACCAATTATTCCTACTCTTCTAAGATCAAAATTTTGATCCCTAAAAATCCATAGATGGTTTGAATCTACCTCCCCTGTCCCATTTGACTCAGGTAATTTGCTTTTCATCGAGACGTCCTGCAATTTGGATCTGAATACCTTCTACCTCTTCCCGTTCAGCCAATTCAATAGCTTTCTTCATTGTTTTTCTGAATGGAACTCTCTTCTCTAGTTGTAGGGAAATATACTTCGTAAGAATATTAGGTTTTCTATAGGGTTTCACAACTTTTTCTATAGAAATGTGAAGTTTCCAGTCCATAGAATCAAGCATATTTAGTACATTGTTTCTTAATTTTTTAATTCCTTGAAAACCCCTACCTTGTGGATTGGGAGAAGGGGTAGAGCCAACTTTCAGTATCAGTGGTTTTACATGCACGAGTATGTACCTTCTCGCCTATCCATCTAGCCCACTCTCTATATAATAACCCGCCTATGATGTACTAGAGAATGAAGGAATTAAAGAATGAAAGAATTTCATAATCTTTTTTACCTTCTCAAATTAAAGGGTACTAATAGAAAAAACCCTTCAACCCTATTATTATAAAAAGTGAGAAGAGAAGTGTAGTGTACTCGCTCCCAACAAATCGTTAAAGAAAGAAAGCTATATAGAAAGAAAGGAAAGAAAAATCATAATAGTAAAAATTAATAAGACTAAAATAAGAATAGAAGGGTCATCGATCGATTTGAGGGGAATAAATATAGGGTATAACCTTTTGAGCTCTGGCTTACTATAAGCCTATATTTATTTCTTCCCCCAAAGACTGAGCTGAGGACCTTAATAAGTTGAGGACCTAACATGGAATACCATTCTAGTCAAGAAATACCAAAATACTAATAACCTTACAGGAAGGTAAGGACCTGACTAGGCTGAGCTAGAAGGGGAGCAGGAAAGTGAAGTATCTAAGTGCAATGCCTCTGAATGAAAGAAAGAAAAGAATAATTACATATATAATAATAGCTTCGGGCAGGGGAGATGGAGAAGGAGGGAGGACATATTGATAAGGGATAGGGTGGGTATGAGTTCCCAGAAAATCCCTCCCTCTTCTTCCCCTTATCAACGATGTTCAACTGACTTGCACTGCACTAATAGACTCTTATTGAAACTAGGTGCCTCATCTTTCTCTATTGCCAACTAATCCCTTCAATGTTCAATTCGTATGTTACTACCTTTTCATGAATTCTATTCCGATCTAAGTGGTCCTATTTTGTGTACAGTGTTGGGGAGCATTAGTCTTCTTTCCATTCCAAATTCAAGAATATGACTGATATGATTCATTGGTATGTGCGCCTCTCTTCTCACTTTCTTGTACCCCCTTGTTCACTGGATATAATTTGATTCTACTATGGCTGAATCCCAATTTGTGGGAACCATTCTATGGCTTCCTTATGAAACATCAATTTGTACACAGGTATAGATGGTATCCCCCCATTCTTTGTGTTATTGACCACATTTTTAATCCCTATTCTCATTTCAGTAGGTTGGTCCAGTATGGAAATTTATGGGAAAGAGTATGTTATAGCATTTCCAATTCGCAAATTTCCATGATCGTCATGTCTCGCACGCCGGATATTTCACTATTTCATGTTCTTCCCGAAAGCATGCTAATCCCTATGTTGTGTGGAGATGAGCATATTATATTCGATGGGTTACCCACCTTCTGTAGGATCCTTTTGCAGTAAACTCCCTATAGGCAAATTGTCTGTCGTCGTCAAATTGAGTAGTCCCCGCGAAGCTCTCGGGAAGAAGGGTAGTCTTGTGCATAGGCGTAGAATTTCCTGTCGAACCTGTCAAATGACATAAATCTATATATTTTTTTGTTTTGTGGGGTACTCTACTTCGATGGATACCTCGCATGTCAACTCTCAACCCGCATACTCGAGTATTGTATGGATATGCGGGAAAGCATGCTCCTAGGTGTAGGGATTGTGCCTGGTTGCGAGAAGTCATTCCTCATAAAGCCTGGGGTGCAGATACACTTGCATGAATTCCAGTGACAGCTACAAGGAAGGGTGGAGAGGAAGAGAAAGGGAACTGTACTCGACCAGGGATGGACGTAAACTCGTAATCTATCAATTAGGTTCACATAGATAATTGTCCTAGTCCTCCAAAAAGCACCCGGGTTGGTTCCTTCCTCTATCATGCATGGGAAGCTCTTGAGGAGGTAGTACGATGAGTTTCTAAAATGAACGAAATGGAAGATTGACCCATTATGATTACGAAGACAGACTATTTAATTGGATGGCCAACGGAGGGGGGATTGGGATATCTAAATCTGAGCAAGAAAAAAGAATAGATTGGTTCGATAAGAGGGTCCCCCAACTTGGATCACCTTAATAGAAATCCCCAACATCCATTATCATTAACCGGATACCTTGAAAGACATAACTCCATAGAAACCATGACTTCCTCTATTTTCACGAAGTGGAGGGGTAGCCTCTGAGATTACAACGACTACCTTTGGAGTTATGTTCTCTCTTCATTATCTGATGGAAGCTACAAAATTAGGACCAAGCACTAGTGGGTAAATGAACCTTAGGAGCCTTCGTAAAGCCCTTCTTTGTTTCTGTTGTATGGAGGCATAATGGTGAATCTCCAACCATGAACAAAAGAGAGAGTGGTTAGCAATCGGTTGTTTAGAACCGAAACGCCTCCTACTGCATCCGCTCTTTTGCATTCCTTATCCACAACTTATTATTGTGCCTAAAGGCACTACTTTAGCAGTAGAGGAGGTAGCTCTTCTAAATTGAGTCCTCAATAGCAGTATTTTATTCCTTAGTCTTCATCCCTTTATAAAAATAGAAAGAACTGGTATGATCTATGTCATAGGTTCATTTTTTCCCCTATCACTACCTGTTAGTAGCTGTCCCATGCCCTATCTGATAGCATAGATGGTCCCTCTTTGTCAGATAGCTATTCCCTATGTGCTTTTATCTATCCTCTCCCGAACCTCCCACCCACAACTCTCTGTTGTAGCATGGTATGTGTCTGGCTGTGTAAATGGTATGTGAGTCTGATAGCTTGGTCTATGGCTGGATATAAGCTCTAATCCTCAGAACAATGATTGTAACATCCCTAGACTGAATCCAATTGTATTTTAAATGAAAATTTACTTAATTTGGTGAGTTGTTTGATATCATTTTTATGTTGCTTTCATGGCATAGTGCATGCATGTATTGCGTAGTAAAATGATGAAGTGTGCACATTCCAGGATACTGCGCGCAATAACTTAAGTGCACACGATATTGAGGCTAGGGAGCCTTTGTGTACATGTTGTGTTTATTGGCTGGTGAGCCAATTATTATAATCTAGAATGCTTATTTTTTATTAGGTTGAAGAGCCTAGATGTTAAAGGCCAATGTGCCTACTTTTGTATATATCTCATAATTAATATAAAATGCATCGTTGCGCACAGACCAACCACGATAAAGAGTATGGGGGACTAAAATCCACTAGTTAGGGAAAGGGTGGAGGCTAAAAGTTAAGGAAAATTGGCTAATCTAGGGAGATTAAGCCAAAAATAAATATTATATTAATATTTCTTAAAGTATAAAGTATGGATAATTATTTTATCATAAGTTACAAAGTTGAGGACAAGTGGGCCAGAGTAGCTCCCAACATGACAAGTGTCAAGTTGGGGACATGGATACATATTGTTGGGACTTAGTTCATTTTCTCATCTTTCCCATGATTCCTTCCATCATTCAGGTATCCAGTCAAGGATCCATGAGAATTCACTCACGCAGTCATCTATCCTCCATATTTTGTGTCACTATATCTGAACTATGGTATCCATATCCATACTTGTTTTTGTAGCTAGTTAGCTTGGGAGCTGGACTGAAGAAGTGGGTTGTCAAGCCCGTGGGATATTGAAGAGGCGGGTTGTCAGGCTCGTGAGAAATTTCTCTCTAGGTGAGAGAGTTGTTAGGGAATTAATTTCCTGAGGGTGCTAAACTACAACTATAGGGCTTTGAGACTTCTTGTTCGACTTGTTGCTGAAGCCCTGGAAGGGAAGTGGGGTAGCCAAAGGACTGTTGAGCAGAGAAGGGGCACACTTCCTAGGGTGGGACAGGCATGTGGGGAATGAGGGACTGTAGGTTGTTAATTGAGTGAGCACCTGTGATGAAGTATTTCCTATTGTTTACAAGCCATTAACCTCCTTAGGAATCTCTTTACTCGGTTGGATTTTAGTCCCAGCTCGGGGGTGACCCACTACTAAGAGTGATGAGCAGTGTGGTATAAGGTTGGGAGGTTCGTGGAAGGTCTGCATGTAGTTGGTGACATTCTTACCCAGATAAGTGCCAATTGTGTGATAAATTTACATGCTGCATTATTATTCACGTGTTTATTTTCATGGGTTTATCTTATGTGTGTTTATAACTGTGTTTATATTAATGGGTATTTCCTGTATAAGATGCATGTATGTGTTTATTGTTATTTTAGTGTGAATCCATGCATTTATGAAATGTATTTGTTTGTTTACATTTATATGTAAAGTTTCTGCAAGAGTTCTATGTGCATATGTTTTAATTGCATGAAGTTTGAAAATTTTATGTGGCATAGGTTAGTTGGTTGTTGGGTATGTTACAGTATGTTTTGCAGAGAGAAGGAAAGAGTTCTTTGGAGTAGAGCGGCCTGGCATGGGTGGTTGAGGACATTACAATATGGTATTAGAGCTTTAGTTTTCAACATTGAGTCTGGATGAGCCAAACAAGTTGAGTAAAGTGAAATTTCAAAGAGGATTTATTTCGGATTGGCCAAATTTCGAGTTACAGAGCGTCCATGGTTAAACAACAACAACAACAATTGTGTAGAATTGGGAGAAAGCCCCAATTTTCGTTGTTAAATTCTTGGGAAAATTAAGAAATTTGGCCATGCGGTGAGATATTATTGATTTAATATATGTTATGGAATGGGTCGAATTTGAGGTTACAGTGAAGCCATGATAGATGGAGCGAGATTAGTAAATAAAATTCTCAATTCGTGAATTGATTTTGGGAAAAATCCATTCCAGAAATGTCAACCCACAACGATTTGTTATTTTAGAGGTTGAGTTGGAGTTATCAAGGTGAAATTGAACAAATTACATGGTTGAAAAATGTCTATGGTAAATTGGGGAAAAAGTTAGGAAAAATCCCCAATTTCTGCAACAGAATTCACAAGGAATTGATGCGCATAAAAATTAATCTGCATGGGTGGGCACACTAAAAATGCACGTTGCACAGTAAAATCATGAGATATGTAAGAATTGGGCATTGCATGGAAAAATGTTAGTGTGTGGGTGCGCGGGATAAAATTTGGTACCACATGGAAAAATGTTGGTGTGTGGGTGTGTGCACTAAATTTTGGCATCGCGAGGAAAATTAATAATGGCACGCGTGATGTGTACAACATTGGCAGAGCGCAAAGAAACTTTGTTGGTGTGCACACAGTATGAATATAAGTTGTCAGGCAACAGTGTAGTAAATTGTGTGCACAAAGTATTGGTGCATGGTGGGGCATACTGAGATTTGACATGGTACAATGCATTGAGTGAAATGTGCATGGAATATCAGTGCGCAGTACAAAAACTGCGTGCGGTGGATATTCATGCACAACATAAAAGTAGTGCACGCAATTTATTGGTGTGACAAAGAAGTGATACACAGTGGTTTTAAGTGTGTGAAGCACGATTTACCTGGTGTTGTGGCTGTGCATGGCAAATATGGGTTACAACTTGAAATTTGTATGCATGAATTCATTTGGAGGGTGAACCACAATAGAAAACCAACGATTTATGCGACGTTTTATATCATTTAAATGTCATCTTTTTGCAGTGCATTTTTTAGGCCCTTAAGAGAGTTTTTAGCAACGCAAAAACCATGAGAGCGTAGTATGCCAAGGCACACTCTATCTTTGTAGCTCAAATAAAAGATCTTGGAGAGAGATTTCTAATGGTGTAAATTGTTCATCAAACAAAGATTTGATGAAAAAGTTATAGCACAAATAGTAGAGGGTAAAATTTAAGACCCATCTAACCTCAAAGAGCCATAACTTTCTTCTCCAGAATCATATTGAGGCACAAGAGTAGTTAATGGAAACATAATGAACCATAGAAGACATTTCCAAGAGCTGAATTAAATTTTTGGTCATGTTAAAGATGTTTAATATGGCAAAGAAGGTACCTATAGCATATCAATTACAATACGGTATTTTGGCCTAGAACTTTGGCAGGCTGAAACTAGCAGCCCAAAACCCAGAAATAGATGAAACTTGGGAAAAGTGTCCATAATATGTATATGAGGAAACCCAATTGAGCTCCTATGAAATTACAAAGGTGTAGGTGCAAAAATTCATATTTATAGCGCCGAGTTGCGCCAAGTTGAAAAATGAACATAAAAATTAATGGGCAAATTTCTAATAACCATAACTTTTTGTTCAAGACTCAGAATTTAGCATGGGAGCAGGTGTTGGAAAGGTATTGGACATTGAAAAATAATTATCCACCTTGAAAATTTACCTGGGCATTCCATGTTTTAGGAAATCAAAAGAAATAATTCCGATATGTATTATTGAACCAGAATGGTTCATATTTTCATGAAATTGTCGAAACAATTAGCCTGACAAAGTTTTGTTGGCTGCACATTTTGCAGAGTTAACAAAAAATATATCAGATCAAGATCAAATTAGAATCTAGAGTAATGGAAGAGGCATAAGGGACTTACAACCAGGAAGACGAAATCAGAGTGATGGATGTCCATTTGGACATTGAAGGAACAAACTCTAATGGACATGGAGAAGGAAGAGATGAAAACATGAATATGGTAGAGACCATTAAAAAATTGTAGAAGGATTCCCAAATACATAAATCTGATAATGAAAGGATTATGAAGTCCAAGGAGCAACATGATGACTTCAACATGATGTTATTGGAGATCTTGAATAGAATAGAAAAGAAATTGGATAAGGAGTGTGGTTCAAGCAAATCAGGAAGTCATAGGTCTCCTGATGAGAAAACAAAATCAATAAGTGTTATCAGACATCACCATCACTCCCTAAAGAATTTCAATAAGAGATCACATAGAAGCTCAAGTCCATCCCCTATCATAAAGAATAAGAGGTCTGGGGTGGATGAGCTACGAGGAGAAATGAACAAAATCAAACCTCCTACATTTGATGGTGAGCATAAGAAGGATGAAGATGTAGAGACATGGTTGTTGGGTATGAGAAACTATTTTCAATTGCATAATGATTCCTCTCATACAGAAGGTAGAATTTCTATCTATCAACTCAAGGGAAAGACATCCATGTGGTGGGATCAACTTGTGCAGGTGTAGCACATTAAAGACAAAAGTGTTACTTGGAGGGAATTCAAGAAGTATTTTGAGAAGAAATATTTGACTAAGATATACGATGAAAAGAAAATGAAAGAGTTTTCTGAACTCACGCATGGGAATATGAACATTGATGAATATGAAAGAAGGTTTTTAGAACTGCTGAAGTATGTCTCTTTCATCAAGGATGAGATAGTTAAGATTTAGAGGTATTTGAATGGATTTCCATCATTCATCAGTGACAAAATACAATATGATGATCCTAAGACATTGGAGGAGACCATAAGGCGAGCTAAATGCTTTTATGATAAACAAAAATCAAGGCCAACTTTCCAAAAATATTGGGAAGACAAAAAGAAGTTCAAGATGGATCAGAGGAAGAAGGGAACTATGCCACCATTCTTTAGAAATAATCCTCAGGGACACCCAACTTCTAGAGAACCTAAAACGATTGATACAGGGTGTCAAAGGCCAAGGTAGACACATATTCAATGTTGGGGTTGTAAAGGAGATCATATGTTCAAAGAGTGTCCTCACAGAGGTGAAAAAATGAGAATTGTTCACAATGTAAAGCAAGCTGAAATAATGGAGGACATGGGAAGAAATGTACCAAGGATCTATGTAGCCCAGGACAAAAAAAAAGAAGAGTATCAGTCCCATATGATTGAGGTGGAAGGTATGATCAACAACCAAACCATTATTTTAATTGATTTAGGAGCTAGTCATAGTTATATAGATCCTAAGATGGTGGAAAGTTTGAAATTGCCAAGAAGAAAGCATGGAAAATATTGGTTGGTGAAGCTGGCTACCAGAGCCAAAAGAAAAGTTAATGAGATGGTTAAGTCATGTCTTGTGGACATGAATGGAATAAACATCAGGGAAGATTTGAACATATTTCCTTGAGGTTACTATGATTGTCTAATTGGGATGGATTGGTTGGATCAACATCATGCTATCTTAGACTGTCATAATAAGGCATTTACTTGCTTGGATGAGGAAGGGAGCCATCAGAGAGATTTCATCATTGCAGCTAAAGAAATGTTACAGAAAAGGGTGTCAAATATTTGCAACTCATATGGAAGAGACACCTCAAGATAAGGTGCTAAATTTGGAAGATTGTGCAGTCTTGGAAGAATTTGATGATGTATTCAAGGAGGTACCAGGACTACCCCCAAAGAGAGACATTGATTTCTCTATAAATCTAATGCCCGGAGCAACTCCAATGTCAAATACTCCTTACAAAATGAGTACACTAGAGCTAAAGGAGTTCCAAATGCAGCTTGAAGAACTTCTGAGGAAGGGGTATATACGCCCAAGTGTGTCACCTTGGGGTGCCCCAATCTTGTTCATGAAGAAGAAAGATGGAACATTAAGGTTGTGCATTGATTTCAGACAGTTGAATAAGGTAATTGTGAAGAACAAGTATCCTCTGCCAAGGATTGATGATCTCTTTGATCAATTGAAATATGCAAGGATATTTTCAAAGATAAATCTCAGGTCAGGATACCATCAGGTAAGGATTAAAGAGGAAGATATCAATAGGACCTCCTTTAGGACAAGGTATGGTCATTATGAGTTCACAGTGGTGCCATTTGGGTTGTCAAATGCTCCAGTTGTTTTCATGGGTTTAATGAATGGTGTTTTCCAAGAATATTTAGACAAGTTTTTCATTGTCTTTTTGGATGACAATATTATATATTCTAAGTCAGAGGATGAGAATGAACATCATTTGAGGATGGTGTTGCAAGTATTAAGGGAGCATCGATTGTATTCAAAATTAAGCAAGTGCTCATTTTATGAGAAGCAAATTCATTATTTGGGACATATCATTTCAAAGGATGGGATAGCAGTGGATCCCGAGAGGATAGAGGCCATTAGAGAATGGTCAGCACCAAAGAATGTAACAGAGGTGAGATCATTCATGGGTCATGTAGGCTACTATAGGAGATTTATTGAAGGATTTTCAAATATTGCACACCCAATCACTTACTTACAAAAGAAGGGTGTGAAGTTTCAGTGGACACTAGATTGTGAAAATAGTTTCCAACACTTGAAACAATTATTAATAAGTGCTCCAATACTAAGGATTGCATACCCAAATGAAGACTTCATTGTATGCACATATGCATGTAAAGAAGGACTTGGTGGAGTCCTCACTCAAAATGGGTTTGTTATATGTTATGAATCAAAGAAGTTGAAGGAGCATGAAAGACAATATGCCACTCATGATTTGAATTTGGAAACCATAGTGCATTCCTTGAGGAAATGGAGACATTACCTCATGGGAAAAAGATTTGAGCTAAGAATATACCATCATGGTCTGAAATATTTATTTGATTAACCAACTCTAAATGCTAGGAAAAACAGATGGTTAGAATTTCTAAGTGAATATGACTTTGATATAAAGCATATCAAGGGGAAAGAGAACAAAGTGGCTGATGCACTCAGTAGAAGAGTGCATGAAATGCATGCTAAAACCATTAGCATGTACCAATCAGATTTGAAAACTAGAATTTTAGAGGTTGCAAAATTATATTTGCAATACAAAGACTTAGTGGGAAAATTACAACAAGGTAATTTCCAGCAGAAAATTGAAGAATACAAGCTAGATAGTGATGGAATTCTAATGTACAGGGGAAGAATTTATGTACCAAATTCCCATGAATTGAAAAATATGATATTGAGAGAAATGTATAATGTACCTTATGCTGGGCACCGAGGTTATCGGAAAACTATTACAACTTTCAAAAGCCAATATTATTGGTCAGACATGAAGAAAGAGGTTGTTGATTTTATTGCCAAATGTTTGGAATGTCAAAAGGTAAAGGCTGAGCATAGACACCCAACTAGTTTGCTACAACCATTACCCATTCCTGAGTGGAAATATGAAATTTTAACAATGGATTTCATCACCAAACTACCCATAACAAACAAGCATCATGATTCTATCATTGTAGTGGTGGATAAGCTTACTAAAGCTGCCCATTTTATTCCAATTAAGCTCACTCACAAGGCAACCAACATTGTTGATATTTATATGAGAGAAATTTCTAGATTACATGGCGTACCCAAGACAATTTTGTTTGACATGGATCCAAAATTTACCTCAATATTTTGGAAATGATTATTTAATGGATTTGAAACAAATTTGAATTTCAGTACAACTTATCATCCAGAATCAGATGGACAAACAGAGAGGGTGAATCAAGTGATTGAAGATATGTTGAGGATGTATGTGATGGATAAACCATCAAAATGGGAAGACTACCTACACTTGGTAGAGTTTGCTTATAACAATGCGTACCAAACATCTCTAAAGATGAGCCCATTTGAGGCACTTTATGGTAGAAAGTGCAACACACCAGTAAGATGGGATAACCCAGCAGATAGAGCAGTGTTTGGGGCATATTTTCTTAGGGAAATGGAGGAGCAAATGATTAAAATAAAAGAAAATTTAAAGGCTGCCCAAGATAAGAAAAAAATCTATGCTGATAAGGGCAGAAATCACAGGGAATTTAAAGTGGGTGATGATGTACTCTTGAAAGTGAAGGCCAACAAAAGTTCCCTGACGTTGGGAAATTGTTCAAAGTTGGTAGCTCACTATTGTGGGCCATTTGAAATTCTAGAGAGAATTGGTCCAGTAGCTTATATGATTTCATTGCCTGCATCTATGTCTATTCATAATGTATTTCATGTATCATTGCTCAAGAAATAGATAATTGATGCTAATCATGTTATTGATTGGAATGTGATTCAGGTGGAGCAAGAAGGTGCTTTTCAAGTGCATCCGGTGTGCATTTTGGACTGGAAAATCAAACAACTCTGGAATCGAGCCGTAGGGATTGTAAAGGTCCAATGGACCTAATACGGTCCTGATGATGCTACTAGGGAGCATGAGGATGTAATGCAGACAGAATACCCGCATCTTTTTGAGGTTTTTTGAAAATTTTGTGTATATGTGTACATGATGCACTGAGGAAAGTGCATAAATAAGGGGAGGAGATTGTAACATCCCTAGGTCAAACCCAATTTTAATGTAAATGAAAATTTACTTAATCTGGTGAGTTGTTTGATATCATTTTTGTATGCGCCTTTCATGGCATAGTGCATGTATGTACTGCGTAGTAAAATGATGAAGTGTGCACATTCCAGGATATTGTTCACAGTAACTTAAGTGCACGTGATATTGAGGCTAGGGAGACTTTGTGTACATGTTGTGTTTATTGACTGGTGAGGCAGTTATTATAAGCTAGGATGCTTATGTTTTGATTAGGCCAGAGAGCCTAGATGTTAAAGGCGAGTGCGCCTACTTTTTTATATATCTCATAATTAATATAAAATACATCATTGTGCGCAGATTGACCATGATAAAGAGTATGGGGGACTAAAGTCCACTGGCTAGGGAAATGATTGAGGCTAAAATTTAAGGAAAAAGGGCTAAGCTAGGGATCTTAAGCCAAAAAGGAATATTATATTAATATTTCTTAAAGTATAATGTATGGATAATTATTTTATCCTAAGTTCCAAAGTTGAGGACAAGTGGGCTAGAGTAGCTCCCAACATGATAGGTGTCAAGTTGCGTACATGCATACATATTGTTGGGACTTAGTTCATTTTCTCATATTTCCCATCATTGTTTCCCATGATTCCTGGAAGGGAAGTGGGGCAGCCAAAGGACTATTGAGAAGAGAAGGGGCACACTTCCTGGGATGGGACAGGCATGTGGGGAATGAGGGAGTATAGGTTGTTAGTTGAGTGAGCACCTGTGATGAAGTCTTTCCTGTTGTCTATGAGCCATTAGCCTGGTTAGGTATCCCTTTACCCGGGTGGAGTTTAGTCCTAGCTCGGGGCTGACCCATTGCTGAGAGTGATGAGCAATGTGGTCTAAGGTTGGGAGATTCGTGGAAGGTATGCACGTAGTTGGTGACATTCTTACCTAGATAAGTGCCAATTGTGTGATAAATTTACATGCTGCATTATTATTCATGTGTTTATTCTCATGGGTTTATCTTATGTGTGTTTATTGCTGTGTTTATATTTATGGGTATTTCCTGTTTGAAAAATTTATGTGGCATAGCTCAGTTGGTTGCTGGGTATGTTACAGTATGTTTTGCAGAGAGAAGGAAAGAGTTCTCTGGAGTAGTGTGGCCCGACATGGGTAGTCGGGGATGTTACAATAATGGGTTGGCTGTCAGGTCTAAGATATGTATGTTAGTATGGTAGAATGGATGGAAGGTATAAGCTCTGGGTAGTAGCTATGGGTCTCAGACAATGGGTTAAAGTATACAATGTATTGTTCAGTAGGGGTTCAATCAATGGGTTAAGTGGTAGCATGCCTAATCCTCTTCATCTGCCTCTGGCATGCCTATGTGTGGTATATCTTGGTAGGTTTCTTGTATTCGTCACATCCCGGTATCTAAGAAGAAGTCCTGGATGGTTGTAGCTAGGTGTGCAGTCCCGTCCTAGTCTCACGGTTGGTGGGCTATTGTAAAGCTAGTTTTGTTTCCCTTGCTGGTAAAGCTAGCTTAGGAGTCCCTATATTATTAAGAATATTACTCCACTATTTATTCCCACCCAAATCCTGTGGTAACCCCGATAACAAACCCTGACCCTATGGTAACCCTACCCCGAAGGGAACGTTGATGCACCATAATAATATACACTTGGTTAGGTGTATCTTTTTTGCAAAGAGAGAAACCCGCGTGGATTCATGAATCCTTAGTTCAAGGTGGGTTGAATTCTTTATTTGTAACCCGCTCGAGGAAAATAAAATTGATTCCACCAGGGTCGGTGCGTGCAAGGAAACTTGGAGGTGAAGGGCACTTTTCCCCTTCGCTTGGCGCATAACATTTTAAGGTGGATGCATCGATTTGGTATTTCATCCACTCACAATTTTTGTTGGAATTTTCCTAGAGTTACGTCGACTAAAAATTTCACTTCATCAGTTTGTTTGGTCCTTCCCCCTCGTACGCCCTGCATCGTATTTCCCTTAGAAGTCAAAAGATACCGAAATTCAATTACTAAATATTCCCACCCTCATGTGGGGATTCTATTTATCGCTGCAGGATATTTATTGATCACCGAACGATTGCTATCTAGAAGCGATCACTATCTATACACAAATTAATCCACTATAGTAGTTCCATGAAGCAATCGAGTCGGCGGAATCATATATGCGTGTGGGTCAACCCTAGTTATGAGTGTACTTTCCTCCTTCCTTTATAGGAACATGCAAAACTCTATCTCCATCGAGAATTGTCCTACCCATACCTAAGTTTTTTCATTTCTTCCTCCATTTCCAACGAATTCCAACAAATAAAGATAGTGAGGTTGTCGACTGCCTAAAGCCCGCTCATCCCTTTTATTTCTTTTGGTCCCATTCATTCCATTCCGAACCATCTAGTATTTTTGTTCCCTCACCGAATCAAGAGTGCAAGCAGTTCATGTTGAGTCTTCAATGGGAAATATCTAAACCTCTAGATTCCCATGTCTATAAGAACCATAGGGAAAATCTACGATTGTGTTTTTGGTACATTTCTCAGATTATTAGGCGGAAAATGTATGGTATTTTAGGTAGGTGAGATAAGGTTCATTTATCTTTCTAAACTGATGTTTTCCACCCCTTCCGCTTTACAAACTTGCTTGGATGCTCGGAAAACTTTGAGAATTGCAAGGTCATCCCGAAAGAAGATTGTATGAGGTCCACCAATGAATGAATAAAAGAAACATGTTCAATCGGTTTAGAACACACTAACTCGATCCAGAATTTCTCTCTTCCAACCCTTAAGAAATTATCAATCAAGCCGGAAGATGACCAGTTGATTCGTCGATAAAACATTTATAACGTGTTTTCGAGGAACGCTTTTTGATTAGACAAAACAACGTTTTAAATAATCCAATTATGTCTATACCCACCCACCCACCCCCTACCATATAACTAAATTAGGAGATAAGTGCATAAAGACATCCAATGAAATAAGCAAGCCATAACTCTTTTAATCTCTTTTGCGACCTGCTCCCCTAGAGAAATAAGTATATATGTATTTTAAGACACTTTCTTCTTACTTCCTTTTCCGAGAGCTCGTATTCTTTCAGTAACTAGAGAGAAAAGAAAGAGAATACATTCACTAGATCCATTGCCCAGAGCCATTACCAGGAGAGTAGCAGATTAGAGCAGCCATGACCCCATTATTACATTACCAAGAGTGGTCAGTGCCTGAACAAGATACTAAGGTGCTTCTATGCCTCCTTCCCGTGGAGGAGAAGCATTTATCCACTTCGGGAATGAATTTCAGAGTCATGGTGGAGTGGTTGAATTCGATATTGGATCATGCAAGCATGTCGAGTCTATTCATTGGGAGTCATCCTCTATTGAATCTCTATATCATCCCATCTCATGAGAAATGTTTTAGCCATACTCTATAGAAAATATTGAAGCTCCAACCCCCAATGTTGGGGTGGCTCACCCCTCACACACATATTCTATGCTATCTCTTGTCTCTCTACTTCGGACCATTCATTTACTAAGGAAGGGGTTCTCTACCACTATGGCTCGGAGGGGTTCGTGCTCACACTGCACTAGGTTTGGTTCGTTCTCTTTCACTTTAAGAGAGTAAACTTAATCTTAAGAGGAGGTCGAGGGAGAGGAGTGAGCTTAAGCGAGTAACCTCGACTGATACCTATTGATTGACAGGCAGAGGGATGAATCCCCACGTCTCTTTCTATCAGGCAGTTTCCCTAGGCCCCACCAGGTCATCATCTCTAGCTTAGATATAATATACTTAGATATAACTTACTTATATATAGTTATCTCTTTGGCTTTGCTTGTCTTTTCAAAAGTCAGTCTAACTAGGAAAGAAAATACTTAAGTTGAATAAATATTTACTAAGTATTCTGGGAGTACTTAGTAATACTTATAATATTAAAATTTTTAAATTCTAATATTATTATTAAGGAATATTTATAAAAATTTACTAAGTAATACTGATACTAAGCAATATTTACTAAGAAATTCATCCATTCAGCTTCATTCAGACTAAATATAATAATACTCATACTTAATATAGAATTTAAGATTTTTTTTAAGTTTATCCTTTTACATATTTTGTATAAATATTATATATAATCATCATGGCTTATAAAGATGCCATTGAAACAAAATTATTCTATTTTATAATACAATCCCAAATATAATAAATAACAATAATAAAAAATTAATGCAAAATATTAAAGTGTGGAAGAAGAAGAAACCAAATCACATTTTCTATAAAATTATATAAAACCAATAATATAAAAACTTTGACATCTTCAAATGTTGTTCAACTTTGACATCTTATAAATTATTCTTGTATATACACTTCAAATGTTGTTCTTGTATATAGATTTCGCATGATAGTCCTTTTACCTAAAACCATTCTAATGAAGTGAATAATATTAAAAATTATTTGTAATATTACTTGATTTTATTCTAATTAAATTAATTATATTCCATGATCATATAAAAGAAATATTATAAAAACTTGTTGTCTTATAAATTATTCTTTTATATACATTTTAGATATTGTTAATGTATATTGATACCATTTTAATGAAGTGAATAATATTAAAAATTATTTGTAATATTACTTATTTTATTTTAAATAAATTAATTACATGATTATAAAAAAGAAATATTATAAAAACTTGATATCTTATAAATTATTTTTTATATACATTTTAAATATTGTTAATGTATATTGATTTCACTTGATAATCCTTCTAAGCTAATGAAAATAACAATATTAAAAATCAGGACCACTGACGACTTGATAGGTCCCTGAAGCCTTGACCTATGTTGAAGCGGTCAAAAGGTTGCAATAAACAACTAAAGAGTGGGGAATCTAAGGTTCCTGACTTCATGACGAGTGTTGATGGCATGGGACAAGGGAAAGGTTGTAATAAACAACTTTGCACCTCCTAAAGCCCATATAGGGACCCCATAGGTGAACAACCCTACTCACATCTCAAGAGGGACTCCATAGAGCTAAAAGCCCATACTCACATCTCCTAATGGACTCCATATGGAATTCCTACTCTTATCGCCTAAGAGGGCTCAGGGAGGGCATACATGAGTGACATCTGACAGGGAAAACATAGGATGACCCTGACCAAGGTCAGAATAGCAGAGCTTCTGAATTTAGAGGAAGCCCGAGGAGAAAAGCTAGAAAGCCCAAGCCCAAAGAGCAAAGCTAGGAAGCCCAAGCCCGAGGAGCAAAGCTCTTACTTGAATGAAAGGCAAGGGAAAGTGAAAAGGAAAGCTAAGGCAGGAAAGCTCAAAGCTCAAGCTCAAAGCGAAAGCGAAATCTCAAAGCTCAAGCTCAAAGCTCAAGCTCAAGCTCAAGCTCAAAGCGAAAGCTAAAGCGAAAGCGAAAAGGCAAGCAATTTGAGGACTGGAAAGCTAAAAGTCAAGTGAAGGTGACTTGAACCTTCGATATGAGTGTTGTTGGAGAGGATGTTTTTTCCTCTAAAAAGTCGTTTTAGGGGGGTGTACTTTTTTACTTAGTTTTATTTTAATTAAACTTAATTGCATGCTCATACTAATAATGAAATGAATAATATTAAAAATTATTTATAATATTACTTAGTTTTACTCTAATTAAATTTAATTACATGATCATTCTAATATGTAATTATACATGTTATACATATTGCTTCTATTTATAATCTTCTTATTTCTTATTTTTAATTTAATTTAATTTTTAATTATATAACTTAATACCCTTATTTATGAATTAATCTTCTTATTTTTAAATAAAAATTTTTATTCTTTTAATTAAATAACTTAATAACATTATTACATATTGCTGCGTATTTATAATTTACATATTGCTTCTTATTTTAAATATTACATATTGCTTCTATTTATAATCTTCTTAATAACATAACTTTGCAAGAAGACATGTATATCAAGAAATCGTTTATAAAAGAGAAACATTCTTTCTATTGGAGTTGTAAAAGAGAAATTAGATATTATGATGACCATCATCATTATGGATGTAGACATTGCTTTATCAAGCGGAAAAGTTTGACACGTAGAGTGTAGAAAGTGCATAGGGGTTGTCTTTAACCCCGAAGGAAATAGTGAATTAAAATTTTGGTTTTAGGATAGTCCATCAATAACCAAGAGGATGCATTGACCTTGTTTTAAGGGTTGAATATTTTCTAATAAAAAGGGATAAATTTTTTTTATTGCAGTTGGATATGCTTCAATCATAATTTGTCAAATGTGAGATCGATTTATCACTAGGAAGACAAGTCTCATTAAGATGATTCAAACAATTATGTGGCTCGAAGGGAGTTATGAATCAATTAAGTATTATCAGGCTCTAAGATATTTAAATGGCTTGGTGGAATCCATGACAAATGAAGGGGTTTTCTTAAATCATTGAATGTTGAGTCTAAATGAAGGGGTTTTCTTAAATCATTGAATGTTGAGTCTAAATGAAGGGGTTTTCTTAAATCATCGAATGTTGAGTCTAAATGAGGGGGTTCCTTCCTTATCTTGTCTCAGAGTAAATCATGGAATGTTGAGTGTAAGTGAGGGGAGTAAATCATGGAATGTTGAGTAAATAAGGGGTTCCTCCCTTATTTTCTCTCCCATGAATCGTTTCTTTCTAAACTTTACAATTGGCATGCCTTTAGAGTTCGATTACAAGAGGGATTTCAAATTAAGGTGGATGAGATGGGAATAACATTGAATTTCTCAATATTATGCCATTCACTTCTCCATTTCTCTAAGCATAATGCTAGGATGGACATTAAACTCAACATGATTTTACAATGCAATGGAGGTGGGATATAATTTATCATTTTTTTTGTCCTTGTAGGTGTCCTGTATGGTTTATTGGGTATATTATTTTCATGATTATCCCAAATTGTCGTTACATTGCATCGAGCACGGCAGGGGCGACAACCCCCCCTATCTAAGGGTCTCAATGAAAAAATGATTTGGGTATTTTTTTTCATATTTTTTGGGTGGTTTTGGCACATGAGTTTTGTTCCCATGGCTTTCTAATTCCTATTAAGGAATTAAGGTTGTAAGCTAATTCAGTTCAATGGATTACGATTTTGGATGTCATGGAATCCTATATATTGTATGGTAATAGTGAAGCTAAATAATGAGAGAGAGAGAGAGAGAGAGAGAGAGAGAGAGAGAGAGAGAGAGAGTATTATGACTAAGAGAGGAGACTATGAGAGAGTGAAGAGGAGGTTGCAGCGAATGTATTGTAGGTGTTATCCCTTCATTTTTCGTGGACATAATAAATAAAGGACTGATTTTTTTTAGTGGATGTAGCCTATATTAGGTGAACTATGTATATCAATTCCTCCCTTGGATTGTGTTTGATCCAGGTGGATATTGGTGGTGACCCACCTATTCCAACTAGCTCCTCTTGACAATTTATAGTTCAACACATTCTTCTATCCTTCTTTGTAATTCTGGGTTCTACACTTCTGAGGCGGTCTGAAGCTCTACACATATTCCAGGTGGAGACTGGTGGCCTCCCACCTAATCCAAATAACATATTGTGGATTTTTTCGTGTCAACACATATTTCTGTAATTCCAGGTTCATTTTGGGGCCCTAAACATTGTTTTTTTTGGCTTTCCACAGACAAACTGTAGATGGAGTCAGATTTTGATGGCACAATGTGTCATTATAGAAGAGACCTTTCCAATGGGATATCACGCACCTAAAACAAAGGTCATATGAAAAAGTTACGACCTCTTGAAGTTGAGGTACCAACTTACCCATCGGGGCCCACCTGACTTTTGGTGTTTCACCTCCTAGGGTTATGTTTTTGGATGTCTAGGGTTGTAGCATTCATGAGTAATGTGAAAAAGGCCTTTGGAGCCTCATTATGATAATTATGCTCAAATGTATGGGCATAACAACCACATCTCTTCTTAGAGATAGCTACCACCATTTGAGCAAGTTGTTTCAGTTTTGCATTTTTACAGTTTCATCCTATTTCATTTATTCAATAAAAGATATTGTTCACTAGATATATGTGTTGTTCTTCGTATCTCTGTGTCTATTGCATTCATATTTTTAATCAATTTGTTATGCTCCTAAATTTGGATCAGTGGTATCAGAGCAGTCTTCTCTTCATGTATTTTTCTTCGTGTGTGTCCCCGAGAAGATCTAGGTATAAGAAGTTGGGGCTTGAACGAGTCGAAAATTTTCAATATCAGTCACACCGAGCCCAACAACAACCCACGGGGGAAGAAAATAAATATGATGGAGTAGGAGATCCTTTTAAAATGTTGCTCAAGGAAGCCCTTGCGAGACAAAGGAATGAAATGATGGAAAACTTTACACAAATCCTTCAGCGACTTTCCATAGGTGACATGAGAAGCATATTCATCAAGCGGTCATGCAACCACTTCAAGGTACAATTAAATTTTGATATTCCATTATTTGAAGGATTGATAGATGCAGATGTTGTACATAAATGGTTGAATCTGCTCGAAGGGTAATTTTCGATCTACAATTTTTTCGATAGGGAAAAGATTTATTTTGTTGTCCTCAAGTCTATCGCCCATGTTAAGGACTGGTGGGATACTTAATCTTAGCAAAGGGCCATAGAGGAATATTCAATATTTGCAGTATCCCCTATATGGGATTCCTTGAACAATACTACCCTATTCGAAGCTACAAGGACCAATACAACATATGGATCACCCTACATCAGGAAAGGGACCAGAAAGTACCAGATTTCACCAATATTTTCCATACCCTATACACCAAATTGGGTATCAAAGACTCTGAGCGACATCTCGTGATCAAATACTGCGGTTGTTTGCATAGATAAATTCAAACAGAAATGAAGTTATTGGACATCACATCATTGGGTACGGCTTATAGATATGCTTTCAACATCGAGCATAAACTTAAGAAGAAGTGGCGAGAGTTTGGATCTCCAAAATCCTCATAGAAGAAGTAGGAAAAAGGCGGCCCCAACCCACACAACAAGCAACAAAGAAAATATGGCCACTCTTAGGACAACTAGTCCAAGATGCAAAATAAGAGGGCCAATCATTAGAATTCGAACAAGGACACAGGAAAATGGTGTGAATACCATAAAATCCCTTGGCAAAAAATTGAATAATGTCACTCTAAGCAGTCACTCATGGATGAGTTGAAGGCTTTTGAGTCAGAGGTCGATTCTGACTCTGAGTCAAATCTAGAAGGAGGGAAGCGGATTATTGATGTTGAACTCAGTGCCACTATCGCTACCACCAAAATCCAACCAAGTGAACCAGAAGAACCAAAGGAAGGGCAACACATGTTTCACTCATAGATGTGGGTAAAGGGGGATACACTTCATTTCATTATTGATAGTGGCAGTCATAAGAAACTGATCTCAGCATAGGTCATCAAGTGGTTGGACCTATTGATTACACCTAACCTGTAGCCCTACACCATCAGTTGGCTTTACCAAGGAAGAGATCTCTATGTCATCCAATAGTTTCATTTTCCCTACGACATCAAGCCTTTCAAAGGTGAGGTATTTTGTGATATTTCTCCCCTTGAAGTTTGTGATTTTATTTTATGACATCCATATTTGTGGAAGTGTCATGTTCTGTATTAGTCTAGACCCCCAGTGTTATTATTACTTTGGGTAGAAAATTTTATAGGATACGAGAGGTAGTGTCACCTACCACTATTTCTTTAATCTTTGCTAAGTAATGTGGTAAGGTAATTTCATAGACCAAGAAGTTTGCCTTCTTTGTGATCCATTCTCACAATAAGAATAAAGTCATCGCCACATCTGTGGCCTCTACACAGAGCCTCTCTTTTTAGTAGAAGCAAGTGTATGGGATCATGGAAGAGTACATATACATCTTCTCCTCACCCACTGGGATACCGATGCGCTACCAAGTCAAGCATCCAATTGATATAACCCCTGGTGCATCTCTTCCTAATGGACCAGTCTATTATCACTCGCTAATGGAAAATGATGAAATCAAGCGTCAAATCCAAGATCTTCTTCAAAAGGGGCACACCAGACCCAACTCCTCCCCTTGTGGAAGCCCAATTGTACTATTGTATAAGAAGTATGAAACTTGGTGGCTTTTCATTAATTACAGAGCATTAAAAAAAATCACATTCAGGAACTAGTACCCAATTCCCAGAATTGATGACCTTCTTGACCAACTTAAGGTGGAAAAGTTCTATAGAAAGATTAATCTAAATTCTATCTACCACCAGGTTCACATCGAACCAACTGATGTATGGAATAAAAGTTTCAAATCTAAATAAGGTCCCTTTGAATGGTTGGTCATGCCCTTTGGCTTAAAAAATGCACCAACCACTTTCATGAGGTTGATGGATGATGTATTGAGACCATTCACCAACTCTTATGTGGTGGTATGTTTGTATGACATCCTCATCTTCAACAGAACTTGGGAGGATAACTTGCAACATATTCAATAGATTAAAGCACTCTGTGACAACACAAGCTATATGAGAACTTGGAAAAATGATCCTTTGTCATGAACAAGGTCCAATAATTATGCTACATTATTGATCAGTATGGGGTGCATGTTGATCTAGCTAAGATACAATTCATCTGTGACTGGCCAGACCCTACCACACTAACTGATATTCATAGATTCTTGGGAATGGATAACTTCTACTAATGGTTTGTGTTGGGATTGTCACATATTGCATGGGCCCTCAGCCAAGTGACCAAGGGTGGTGGAAAGGAAAATTTTGTGTGGGGAAGGAACAACAATGAGCAATTGATGATCTGAAGCATTGAATGTGCTCATATTGAGTACTCTCCTTTCCCTATCTACACAAATTGTTTGATATTGAGACTGATGCATCTGACTATGTTGTAGGTGCATTTTTTAATCAACACAACCATCCAGTGGCATACCATAGTGATACACTCTCAGATATTTATGGAAATACTCCACCTATGACAAGGAAATGTATTACATTCTCTAAGCCTGTTGTCAATGGAAACATTACATTATGGGAAAGGAGACAATCATCCACACTGATCACAAGCCTCTAAAGTTCATACAGACACAGGGGAAGTTGCAGAATGACCGCCATCAGAAGTGGTCCACCTACCTGCATTAGTTCCATCTTAACATCAAGTATAATACAGGGAGCACAAATCGTGTCACTAACTACCTTAGTCGACCTCTAGTGGCTACACTCACCACTGTGCTCCATTGCATTAGACATGAGGAATCTGAGTGGACCCAACTTTATCAACAATATCGAGACTTCTCCACCACCTATTATCTCTTTGGTACAGGTGTGAATGCCATCGATTTTCACATTTAGGACAAACTGTTATGCCATCTAAGCCATCTTTGTGTTCCTGCATGCGAGCATGCAAAACTAATTTTGAAAATTCACTACATTCGAAAAGAAGGACATTTTGGCATGGAGAAAATTGTGGTCGTTCTACATAAACATTTTTATTGGCCAAAACTTCGACAAGGCATCAACTAGTATATCAGATATTTCACTTCTTGTGCCATTTCCAAGCTCTCCATCAAGAAACAAGGCTTATACACCCCTCTTTATACTCCCGAGAAGCATTGGGAATCCATCTTAATGGATTACATGTCTAGCCTTCTGTCCACCAAGCAAGGAAATGATTGTATATTTGTGGTAGTTGATCAATTTTCGAAGATGGCCATCCTCACATCCTATAAGAACAATATCACAACAACAGATATTTCCAATCTCTTCTTCAAAAGAGTGTGGGTCCATTTTTGGATACCACAGACCATCATCTCTAACCAGCACAATAGGTTCCTCAACACATTTTGTTCGAGTCTCTAGTCACTATTGGACACTAAGCTCACTAAATCCTCTGCTTTCCACCCCCAAACTGATGGAAAAACAGAGGTAATCAATTAGATGATTGTGCAAATCTTGTTCATTTACAACTCTAATCATATGCATACATGGGATGAGAGTGTTTTCGATGTTCAACACAGTTACAAAATGGCTCTCCATAGCTCCACTAGACATAGCCCATTTTAGGTGGGGATGGGATTCTAACCCTTCGGTCCCATTGTTGTTGCACTACCTCTTGCAACCACATAGACTTACTCTTCCCATGTCTAGTTAGAGACCAATAAATCCACTAGATTCATTGAACGAATTTAGCACATCCTCCAACAGGTCCATGAGATTTTGAAGAAATCCAATGCTAAGTACAAGAAGCTCAATGATTAACATAGGGTACCACACTAGTTTTAGGTGGGATACAAGGTCTGGTTACATTTGCAGAAATAACATCTTATGGGGCCCCATCAAAAGATCCTCCCACTTCGCTGTGGGCCTTACACTCCACCCTCCTTGGCTTTCACCCACTGTTAAATGTGAACCTCCTTCGACCACATTTTCCACCATTATTGGACACCTCAGAGATTGTAGAATAGCTGACACTAATACAGGTCAACCCTCACTACATGGAACATGAATCCATTGATTAGATAGTGAATACAAAGGTCAAGGGCACTTGCCAATAGAGTATCCATCTTTATCGGGTTGTCAAGGCAGGGAATCTCCTACACTAAGGCAAGTGGCTCACTCGAGGCCAAGTTTAGTATAAGTCTCCTCACCTGATGGGGGAATTCAATGCAATGGATACCATTGTTTCCTAAGGGGGGAGGACTAATCTAGGTGGATATTGGTGGCCACCCATCTATTCCAACCCAACTCCTCTTAACAGTTTTTAGTTCAACATGTTCTTTTGTAATTTTTTGTAATTGTGGGTTCTACACTTTTGGGGTTGTTTGAATCCCTACAAATGTTCTAGGTGGAGACTGGTGGCCTCCCACCTAATCCAACTGTCTTATTTTATATGTTTTCATGTCAACACATATTTTTGTACTTCCAGGTCCGTTTTGGGGCCCTAAACAGTGTTTTTTTGGATTGCCACAATCAAACTATCGACAAAGTTATAGTTTGACGATGTAATGTGTATTTCTTGAAAATAACTTTCCAATGGGATATCAGTTGCCTAAAACAAAGGTCGTATGCAAAAGATATGGCATCAATAAGTTGAGGTACAAACTTACCCATTGGGACCCACATGACTTTTGGAATTTCACCTCCCAGAGATAGGTTTTTGTATGTCTAGGGTTTTGGAATTCATGAGTAATGTTAAAAATTCCTCTAGAGCCTCATTGTAATCATTTTTCTCAGACAGATGCGTGTAACAACCACATCTCTTCTCATAGATGGATAACACCATTCAAGAAAGTTGTTTTAGTTATACAGTTTTACATTTTCATCCTATTTCATTTATTCAATAGAAGACATTGTTCACTAGATATATGTGTTTTTCTCTGTATCTTTGTGTTTATTGCATTCATTTTGTTAATCAATTTGTTTCGCTCCTAAATCCGGATCAATGTTCTTCTATGTTTTATTTCTGTATTGATTTTGATTTTTTTTTTTTATTGATCCACGGTCATATTCCTAACAAATCATGTTCGATCCGAAAGTCTATTTGGTTGATATACTTGCAAGAAAAAATGGTTCCTGGTTCGAGTGGGAGAAATGATGAAAGAATACAATTTTAGGGTCAAGAAGTTTAATGCCTAAAACCACCATCTGTGGAAGATGCAAATGGATGACTATCTACATAAAAAAAAAAATTGTTACCATTAGGTGAAATATCAAAGAAGGAAATGACTATGCAGGATGAAGAATGGGAGGTTCTTGAAATAAATGAAGTAGGAAAAATATAATTGTTCCTAGAAACATAAATTGATTTCAACATTCCAAAAAAATTAAAATGGAAGATCTGATGAAGGAATTGACTAAACTCTATGAAAAACCATCAACCTCAGTGAGGTATTCTTTATGAATAATTTATTTAATATGAAAACTTTAGAATATGGGTATATTTTCGGTCATTTAAATGGGTTTAAAACTGTTTCTAGCCAGTTAAGTTTGATAGTAGTAAATTCTAATGATGAGGTTAGGGCTCTTTTGATTTTTTGTTGATTTCCATAAAGTTGTAATGTTTTGGTCATGGCTATGAGTAATTTTGTATAAGGTTCAAAAAATTTAAAGTTTATAATGTTGTTGGTGTTATGATTAGCGAGGAAATGTGATGTAGGAACATCAGCAACGTGCCAACAACTAGTGCAACATCGCACTAGGAGGGAGAAGCATAAACCTTCTCTTTTTGAGTTTAAATCTAAAATTTAATGTAATTTAATATTGTAAGGATAAAGGAGGGATGATCCATTGTATTTTGTAAGGTTGCATGTAAGTTGCCTTTAATGGCTGATAGGTAGGTGATTCTAGATCTGATTCAGACTAGATGTGAATTAATGGTAATTTAATGTCAGTAGGTGAGGAAGGCTCGAGAGGCCCCTATTTTGTAAAAATATTAATGTATTGAGATTAAAAAAGATTAGAGAATTAGAGAGAAGCTCATGAGAAGAGAAAGAAAATAGAAGAGAGGAGAGGAGAGAAAGAACTGAGACTCTGTTGCACTCCAGTCCTATAACCTATTGTAAAAATCATTCAGATTTAATGCAAAATCATATTTCCCTACATGTGATTCTATGTGTGTGTATTTTGTGGATGAGCATGTGTTTACTCTACGTTTTCTGAATTATTTATGTGCATATTTATGAATTCTATGAGTGCTTAAATTTTCCCTTTGCAGGAATATATAGAATCTCCTATCTGTGTGAGTTTTTGAGTGTTCTGGGATCTCAAGGCTAATTCAAGGAGTGCACACTAGAGTTGTTATAAAACTATGAGAAGCCAATGCAAGGAATGTGTAAGAACTCAGTTTCAAGTTCAGGAAGAGCATGCCAAGAGGGCACAGTAGAACATGTCATAATCTTAGAAGGGATAGTGCAAGGAGTCTACAGAGCGAGTGCAAAGAGTGTGCCTACACTCAGAGTAGTGTAAAATCTCAAGACAAGGCCAATGCAAGTGTGCATAGAGTAAGCACAAGGAATGCACATGTGAGTATTTGAAGTTTAAGACTTAGGAGATAAGTGTAAAGAGTACAAAAGACAACATTTCATTTAAGTGTTGGTTAAGCTTAGGAGAAAGAGCATGAGTGACAGGAGGGAAAAAAGAGTTATCTAAAGGAGAAAAGGGTAAATGTCCTTTGAATTTGAAGAAGTTCGAAGCTCGGGAGAGAGAGAACAAAATGTGTGCCAGAGTTCTGAATCCTTTGACTGCACAAAGCTCAAGAAGGAGGCATCGGGTGTGCACCCGAGTTGAAGTCACTCAGCTAACAAAATTTTAAGTAGGGATAACGAGGGTAAGTCCCCAAAGAGAGAAATATCTTAGTTTCAAGGAGAGAGGACAAGATCTATTCGGGAGAAGACAAGACCTTGCACAACCTTCAGATCAAGGTAAGGTGCATGGTCATTAAGAACCAAATTCCTTTACACTTCATTGCTTCGATAATTTTTAAGGCTTTGTTGTAAAGGAGGGAAAATCCTTGAACCTCTGAAATCCCAGAGTGAATCTATGCCATAGATCACAGGAAGAGTTCTAGCCATTGGATTAGCTGAGCATAGATATGGGCTATCATATCAAGTCCATAATAGGAGGAGGAGTTTTGTGGAAATGATCAGATCCTAACCGTCATATCTGTGTGAAGGTGAGTGTGAGTCGTAGATCTCAGGACAATTTGAAGATTTGACACTCTAGGAGAAATGAGTTCCTGTGTTTCTAGGAGGAAAATATCCCAAAGTCCTTAAATCTGTAGTGAATCTTGACCATTTATCATTGGGGACACATGTTAACAGATTTAACGAGTGTGTGAAATTTTGGCATTCAAAAATTTAGGAGACAATGTGTTTTGGAGTCTTAGAACTCTCAAAGCCTGAAGTTTTGAAGTAGATCAAATCAATTGGCTATTGGAGAGGTGTGGACCATTGATATTTGGGCCCTCTAAGAGTTTGCGACTTTGAAATTAGGAGGGATTATAGTGTTGTGTCGTAAGATCCTTTGAATCCCGAAGCTCTCACTCCGGAGAATGCCAGAGTATTTCACTTGTTCGGAGTTAGGGTGATTTTTGTCATTATGTTGGTAGATCCTCCAAAGCTCAAATATCTAGATTGTTGGAGTCACGAAGTGTAGCTAGTCCGAGAGTTTTCCAGTTCGATGTTCAGAGGAATTGGCATGTTTTGTGGTTAAAACTCCTGAATTGCGAAGTAATGGAGTGTCAAAGCCCCAAAGCTTCAGATAAGCATCTTGTGGCTAATACCTTGGTCCTAGCCCTCAATCACATGATATTTTTGGCTGAAGTTAAGGGGCTAGCACCCTAAATATGATTTTAAGGATAAAGGAGCTTAGAGAAGGACCCCTTGGGGTTCGTATTTGTACATGCCTGCACCCAAGGAGAAATCAAAGGGGCCTATGTACATTAAGAGAGGATATAGTATGGATTCGAAAGATAATTCATCTCTGACATAGAATTATCCTAGACAATGAGGTTGCATGAACCGAGAGGAGGGGTCGGGTTTGCATCAAGTGGTATCTGAGCTGATTTTTTTTCTACAGACAACAGGCATAGGAGGATAAGATAGAGTATTGATTCTCTATGGGAAGAACTATTTGCAAGTGTGCAATAGGTGGGAAGACAGCCAGGTGGGATGAAAGAGAAGGACCAGTTGTGTTCTTGGATAAGAGAAGAGCCTATGGAGCTCTGAAGGTGATCAGTTGGAGTAAAAACACCAGAGAGGAAGGAGTTCTCAGGAGAAGGAGAGAGCACAAGGTGTGTGCCTACACTCAATGGGAGTGTAAAATCTCAGAGAAGGTTCCAACATGTGAACCATAGGCTAAACAAGGAGATCTTGGAAAATGTCAACTGTAGCTCACATTGAGCAAGTGGAAGCTCATTGAGGAGAGGAAAAAATGTTTACTGAAGGACATAGACAAGGTCCAAGAGGAGACCGTAAAAATATGAGCAGAGAGGATATCGACAAAGAACTCAAGGAAACTAGAGACGAGCTCAACAGATTGATGTTGAAATGGCACAACATACAACAAGGTGAGAAAGCGAACTAGAGGTATGAGTGTCCCATGAAGAGGAATATGAATTTTTCTATCTAGTAGTTGATTGCCAAGAAGTAAAAGAAGATGTTGAGGAGGTGGTTGAACAAATGTGAAAACCTCAGAAACATAGAGGAGAAAATGGTTTACATCTATAAACCAAAATACAGAGAAATCCTCGATGAGGAAGGGAGATCAACTAGAGATATCATAGATTGCTAGAAGGGCAATGAGAAGAGATTAGTTGAAGATCTCAAATACTTACAAGAGGGAAGAAATGAAAATTCAGGTTTCCAGAGGGGGAAATAGGAGATTAGACTGTCTGAGAGTCTCAGGAACTCAGAGGGGAGTTCAGATCAGGAAGGAGTGTTGATACAAGAGGAGAAAGAGGAAGGAGACAAGAATCATCAACATGAAGATTCATGTGGGATTGCAGACCATATGAATGAGGATGATTCAAATTTGAATACATCAACTCTCGAGGAGGAAGACCATAGGTGAATTCTGATCATTGGGGGAATTAGTCTATTCCTACCAAGAATCCCAGCAGAGGCCAGTGCATGTGTTTCACCTGAGGAGGTGATGCAGGAGGAATCCAAGGAAGAGGCCATTGGGCCAAATGTTTTTAAAACTAATAGTTTATGTGTTGCAGGTGCAGGTGTAGAAGAAGAAAGAAAAATAGCAAAGACTATCATGGAGAATGAGAATGAGTAGATACTGACATCTTCCCAAGAGATGAAATATGAGGAGTCCCAAACATTTGTGATCCATAGGAATGTTTAGGAGGATCATTCGAGTTTCATACTCTCTCAATGGTAGGAATATTTGAAGCTACTGGAGGATCGGTTAGACAATCTAGAGATAGAGGAAGACTGCCAGAAGGAGACAATCATGCTGAGGAGAGAAGAATTTCAGTATGAGGAGAATATAGATGAAGTTTGACTTATGAAAACTCAAGGATATGATAGATATATAGAGGAATTGGTAGACATAAAACTGTGAGAGGAGATGGTTGAGAAACAACTCAGTAATATTGCTACAAATTTGGAGTCTACAGTGGCATGGCAAGCCAATGCCATAGGAGATGAAGTTAGCATGGGAGATTAGGATGATTTTCCCTTTAATATGTATGAAGAGTTGGAATCCTTAGGAGAAGGATAAATAATCCAAAGGAGGATCATCCAACAAGTCAATTCACAGATTGATCAAGAGGAGGAGATGCAACAACAAAGAAGACTACAGGAGAGGAGCCAACCCATGGACAAGCTGCATAAGGACATTTAGGAAATAAGGAGACTGATGTTGAAGTCAACAAAGGAGATAGTCAACAACAGGGGGAGGATGAAAATAAGATATTGCAGTGGAAAGATAAATATATCCCTACAACATAAATTTTGGAAAGCAAGAGGAGATCTCGCAGCAGCAGGAAGATGACATCAACAGAAAGGAAGATGAGTAGATGGACAACTCCAGAGTAGATTTTGGGATCTTGGAGGATCTCAATAGAAGTAGAGTAGGAGCCATGAGAAGGATATCTTGATTTTTTCAGTAGAGGAGTATGATTCAAAATCATCAGCAATGTGTCAGTAGCTAGCACAACAACACAATAGGAGGGAGAAAATACCAAGGAGAGAGAAGTGCCAACCTTCTCGTTTTGAGTTTAAATATAAAATTTAATGTAATTAAATATTGTAAGGCTTGAGGAGGGTTGGGTCATTGTATTTTGTATGGTTTCATGTATGTATCTTTTAATGGATGATAGGTAGATGAGTCTAGATCCATTTTGGACTAAATGTGAATTAATGGTAATTTAATGTGAGTGGGTGAGGAAGGCACACGAAGTCACTCTTTTGTAAATAGATCAATGTATTGAGATTAAAAAATATTAGAGAATTAGAGAGAATATCATCAGAAGTGAAAGAAAAGAGAGGAGAGGAGAGGAGATAAAGAATTGAAACTCTGTTGCGGTCCAGTCCTGTAACCTATTGTAAAAAGCATTCAGATTTAATACAAAACAATATTTCCCTGCATGTGATTCTCTGTGTGTGTATTCTGCGAATAAGAATGTGTTCACTATGTGTTTTTTGAATTCTTTCTGTGCATATTTATTAATGTTATGAGTATTTGACTGTTCCCCTTGTAGGAATATATAAAATCCCCTATCTGTGTGATTTTATGAGTGTTTTGGGATCTCAAGGATAGTACAAGGAGTGCACACCAAATTTGTTAGAACACTTTGAGAAGCCATCGAAAGGAGTGCGCAAGAAATAATTTTTGAGTTCAACAAGAGCATGCTAGGTGGAAACATCAGAAAAGGTCATAATCTCAGAAGGTATAGTGCAAAGAGTTCATAGAGTGAGTGCAAGGAGTATGCCTACACTCAGAGAAGTGTAAAATCTCAAGAGAAGGGCAGTGAAGGTGTGCATAGAGTAAGCACAAGCAGTGCACAAGTGAGTCTTTGAAGTTCAATCTTTAGGAGGTAAGTGTAAAGAGTACGAAATCCAACATTTAAGTTAAGAGTTGGTCAAGGTCATGAGAAAGAACATGAGTGCCAGGAGGGAACAAGGAGTTATATGAAGGATAAAAGGGTCAATCCCTTTTCAATTTGAAGAAGTTCCAATCTTAGGAGAGAAATCACAAAGTTTGCGCTAGCAGTCTGAGTCCTTTGGTTGGACAAAGATCAGGAGGGAAGCATAGGCTGTGCACCCGAGTTCAAGTCATTCATCTGACAAAATCTCAAGGAGGGACAATGAGGGTAAGTCCCTAAAGAGAAAAATATGTTTTTTTTAAGGAGAGTGGACAAGATCTATTCGGCAGAAGATAAGAGCTTGCACAACCGTCGGATCAAGGTAAGGTGTGAGGTTGTTAAGAACCAAAGTCCTTTCGACTTCGCTCGTTCGACAATTTTTAACGTTTGTTGTAAAGGATGCAAAATCCTAGAACCTCAAAAGTCCCATAGTGAATCTATGCCATATATCAGAGGACAAATGCCAACAATTGGATTGGCCGAGAATAGCTATCAGTCGTTGGATCAAGCCCAGAACAAGAGGAGAGCAAAATGGAAAATATCAGATCCCGACCATCGGATTTGTATGAAAGAGAGCATTATTTGTATATATCATGGTATTTTGGAGATACTGCACTCTTGGAGAAATGAATGCTTTTTTTTCCAGGAGAAAAATATCCCAAAGTCTCGAAATCTGGAGTGAATCATGACCATTGGTCATTGGGGACATGTGTCAACAGATTTAGCAAGTGTCTGGAAGTGTTACATTCAAAAATTAGAGAGACAATGTGTATTGGAGTCTCGTAACTCCTAAAACCTGGAGTTCCAAAGTATACTAGAGCAATTGGTTGTTAGAGAGGTGTGGACCGTTGATCCATGGGCCCTCCGAGAGTTTGCCACTTCAATGTTTGGAGGAATTGGCATGTTTTGTGGTTAAAAGTCCTAAATCCTGAAGTAGTGGAGCACCAGAACCATGAAGCTCCAGATAAGCACCTTGTGGCTAAGCCCTTGGTCCTATCCCTCACTCACATGATATTTTTGGCTAAAGTTAAGGTGCTAGCACCCAAAATATGATTTTAAGGATAAAGGGGCTTAGAGAAGGAGCCTGCAGGATTCAAATTTGTATGGACCTACACCCAAGGAGAAATCAAAGGGGCGTGTGTACATTAAGAAGGGATCCAATAGGGATCGAAGATATAATTCATCTTTTATGTAGAATGATCCTAGACCGAGAGGTCACATGAACCCCGAGGAGGGGTGGGGGTTTACATAAAAATGTGATGGAAAAACACAAGTGAGACATAATTTGATGCTTTGACTGTGGAGAATGGGGGAAGACAAAGCAAGAGAGGAAAGATATTAGGGAATCATGGGAAGTATAAGAAGGGAATATCCAAATATAGAATTAATACAGAGTGCTATAATTGCAGGAAGAAATGCCACCTGAATAAATATTTTTAGTATTTAAAAGGAGAACAAGGATATAGACAACAATAGAATAATCAAGAAGAAAATGTAGTAGATAATGTGTTGAAAGATGATTTAATCCTTTCATTAGATAATATTACTAATTCTTGGGTAGTAGACTCAAGGGATTCATTTCATACCACACCCTATAAAAAATATTTTGAAGAATATGTTCAAGGTCATAATATTCGACAAGCTTATTTGGGTGATGATAAACCATGTAAAGTTGTTGGAGAGGATAAGATATAGATAAAATTATAGAATGAAAATCAATGGTTGTTGAAACAAGTGAAGCATGTTATTTATTTTAGAAGAAATATAATTTCAGTAGGGTGCTTTGAAAGTAAAGGTTGTACAGTTACATTGATAGACAATTCTTCAAAGGTCACTAAAGGATCACTAATAATAGCAAAAGGAGAGAAGGTAGGTACAATGTATTTACATACTTGCAATGTTGACTCTTTTATTTCTTTAATTTATGCAATCATAGGCTTGGGCACATGAGTGATAAGGGTATGCATATTCTCTATTAAATAAGTTTGTTTCCACACTTCAAGCATGTTGATTTTGATTTCTGTGAGCATTGTGTTTATGGAAAACAAAATAGAGTCATATTTCTCAAAGTTAAAAAGAAAAAGAAGAGTTAAAATTTAGAGTTTGTGCATACAAATGTATGGGGATCATATTAGGTATCATATATTGATGGATCTTATTGGTAGGTTAGTTTTATTGATGATATGACCAGGAAAAATTGGGTTAATTACATGAAAAAAATATGATGTTTTTTATACTTTTAAGACATGGAAATATTTGGTTGAGAATGAAACAAGAAATAAGTTGAAGTGTCCTGGATCAGACAATGGAGGTGAATATTGTAGTAAGGAGTTTTATATTTACTACTCATACCATGGGATTCATAGGGAGAAAATGATTCAAGAAACACCATAAGAAAACATTGTGTTAGAAAGGATGAACATGATGATTATGGTGCGTGTAAGGAACATGAGATTTCATGTAGGATTTCCATTACACTTTTTGATGGAGGTTGTGGATAATGTTGTGAAAACAATAAATAGAGGTCCTTCAAGTTCCTTGTATGGTTTTATTCTAGATGAGGAATGGATAGGTAAAAAGATAAACTACTCATTTATGAGGACAATTAGTTGTGAAGAATTTGTCAATGTTGATAAAGAAAATAGATAAAAGCTTAAGGAAAAATAGAAGAAGTGTTGAAGTATTGGTTATCATTGATGTCAATCCTTGAAGAATTCTTGTATCCCCAACGATATGGTTATGTAACCCATAGTTGATCAAAGAAAAAGGTCATGAAGGATGGTGTAAATGAAGGTAACTCACTCATGGATGGATATTCCTCGTCATGCCTTTTTTGGTGATAGGTGGTATGCCACGTAGTTCCTCAAAGTTAAGGATTTATGGCCTTGTGAAACTAGAAACCCCTAAGAATGGTCAAGAAGCCCATAGTTGGTTACGAGTCTTTAATGAAAGGGTAACTTGGTTTTAACAAGAAATCTTAGAATACCCTAAGTTTAAGGAAATAGGTTACCCACCAAAAGTATAAATACACCTCAAGTAATCATTCATAAGGATATTCACTCACTTATTATATTGAACATATTCTAGTGATGTAGTGATCTATTGGAAAGTTTTGTGATGATGAAATATATGGTAGTGACAAGTGATAAGTGTTGGAGTCTCAGGGTTGTAGAGGAGAGTGACATTTTCTGATCAAAACCTAGTTTAGTTTACACTCACAAGTTAGAATACTAGTGTACCACGGGCTGCATAGGAATCGTCACGCGAGGCCCCACTAGACAATAGGTCTTGGTCCTATGAGGACAAGACATATTTCAGGAGGAAAACTAGGTTTAGGAAACAAAAAGTTTTGAAGGCACAGTAGGTTTGTGACATAGTATGAGATGGTATGATACATGTTTCATGAGTAAAGGTATGTTTTACATGTGTTTTTTTTAGGCTTGATTCATATATGGTATGGCATATGCTTAAGGCATATATTAGATGCCTCTTGGGCATAGGGATGTTAAGGTTGAGGTGATATATGCTTAGGACATATTCTTGGTATCTGGTTTATGTATGTTATGGTTCTTGATTAGACGCACATCTTGGTGATATTGGTTTGAGGCACTTTATTGGTTTGACATTGATGGTACATGGTACATGATTTGATTATGGTATGGTTTATACATTGATTCATATGTTGGTACACAAATGATGGATGATATGGAAGAGGTTTTGGTATAATACATGCTGATGGTATAGGTTACAATTTGATGGTACAATGACAGTTACAGGCTAATACAATGACAGTGACAAGTTGGATACAATGAGAGGTTGATGTGACATTTTACAATTTGATGTGACAATGATAGTGATAGTGACAATATAAGTGATTATGCTAATGATAGTTGGTCTACATTTTTATTTCAAGGCAGTAGGATGGGGCAAGGAAAGGGGGTTATAGAACACAAGGAGTTGGATCTTCATTCAGTTTGGAGCCTGTTAATTAGGGGGTTGTAGCCTCATTCTGGTTGGATACAGAGTATTTAGGGAGTTGTATATTCCTTTAGGTTGGAGCCTATAAATAGGGGGTCATAGCCTCCTTCCAGTTGTAGCTGGAGAATTGAGAAGTTGGTTCTTCCAATGAATTTATTCTTTTGATATATATAAAAAACATTATGTGGTTTTCTCCCATTTGAGTTTCCATGTAAATTGTGGTGTATTGCGTTTATGTGGATGTCTATTACGCTCTGTTGATTTATAATTCTCATGATATATTGATGTTATATTGATGATGATGTTAATGATTACATATTGTGGTTAAAAAGTTATAATAAAGTGTTCATACTGATTCACCCCCCCTCTCATGGTTGAGGATTTATGGCCTCATGAAGTTGGAATCCCTGAAGAATGGTTAAGAAGCATAAACAATTAGAAATCCATTAATTAAGAGAAAAGTGGATGAAACAAGAAAGTATAGCTTGACCCTAAAATTAAGAAAAAAGGTAAAACAATTATTACCCTTAAATGAGGAAAAAGGGTAAAATAATTATGACCCTAAACTTAGGAAAAAGGGTAAAATAATTATGACAGATTGATTTCAACCCTTGGAGAAGTTCTAAATAACTAGATATGTGATCGATTCAAACCTTGGAGAAGTATGTAATCCCCATAAATGTGGACAATATCGTTGTACATTTAGTTGATCATTAGACAATTGGTTTTCATTTGTATGGTTGAGATTGTCGATAAGTTGAATGATGTAATCCCTAGAAGTGTTCTGAGAGATAGGTGTAATTGATGAAGTCTACAATAATCCCTAAAGGTGTGGTTGTGGAACCCAAAGTTGTTTGAATAATTTTAAGATGGATGATAACATAAATGCATGAAAGATACTCATGTATGGATAGTTCTCGTCATGTAATTTCCAACGTTAGGTGGTATGCCACGTGGTTCCTCACAAGTGAGGAGTTATGGCCTCATAAAGTTGGAAGTCTTGAAGAATGGTTAAGAATCCCTAAACAGTTACAAAGTCATTAATTAAGGGAAAAGTGGTTGTAGCAAGAAAGTACAAGTTGACCCTAAAATTAAGAAAAAGGGTAAAACAATTATGACCCTAAAATGAGGAAAAAGGGTAAAACAATTATGACCTGATAATTAAGAAAAATGGTAAAACAATTATGACCCTAAAATTAGTAAAAAAGGTAAAACAATTATGACCCCAAAATTAGGAAAAAGGGTAAAAGAGATATTACGCTAAAATTAGGAAAAAGGGTAAAACAGTTAAAGGGTAAAACAATTGTAAGAATAAATTAATTAATGGTAAAGTGGTTACAGCAAGAAATTAATTAAGGCTAATGTGGTTGAAAAATAGTTACATGGAAGAGTATAAATACACATCAAGAGTATCTCATTCTCACACACAAGTTCATTGAATATATATCTATTCAATCTCCACCTTTGTCATTGATGGAAACATTGATATCATGGTAACACTCATGCTCATTCGTTTTCTTCGCATGTGGCCATTGCTCCCCTTGGGACCCTTTCTCCCCTTGTATTCATGCATCTGTTACTTCTCTTAATTTCCATGCATCTGTTCTCTCTCTCCCCCTTTCACATCAATAGAAAATGGTAATACTCTTTAGGGATGCTCCCCCTATATACAATCCTCTTCTCTTCATGATGCTTCCTCGTGTAAATATATGATGTATATGGAAATAATTCAAAATATTATTTATTTCTCTCCCCTTGTCTTATTGTTTCCAAAGTCGTGTGGATCACTATTGGGCATAAAATAATCCATGTTTTTTTCGAATATATTCAAAGGCCTACATCATAAGAGGTTTGGTGAAGATATTTACAATCTCCTCTTTTGTCCCAACATATTTTATCTTGATGTTCTTCTTTGTATCATGTTCCTTTAGAAATTGATACTTGATCAAAATATGTTTTGTCTTAGAATTCATCACTGGATTCTTGGAGATATTAATAGATTTGGTGTTTCCATAGTGTATTGAAATGGGATCATCTTACTTCACTTGTATATCCTGGAAAGTCTTCTTCTTTCAAATAAATTGAGTGCAACATGATGTAGCTGCAATATATTCTTCTTTTGTTGTGGACCCGGATACTGATGATTATTTGTTTCTCAACCATGACACTAAACACTCACCCAAGTAGAAATATGTTCCACTTGTAGTTCTTCTATCGTCAATGCTACCTGCCCAATATGAATCTATGTGGAAGACCAAAGATAGATCATTCTCTTTTGTATGCCATAATCCAAAATCTTGTGTTTCCTTGAGATATCTGAATATTTTCTTTGCTACCATAACATGGTATCTTTCGATGCTTCTTGAAATATCACGACATGTCCAACTACTTGTATCACATTCAGTATTGACATTGTCACATAGATTAATCTGCCAATCATTAATATGTAGAGTCTCTAATATGCATCCTTAGAATCATCATCCTTTCTTAACTTGCAGTTGGTCTGCATCAAAGTACTCACGGGTTTGCAATCTTCCATTCCAAACTTATTTATCATTTCTCTAGCATACTTGGTCTGAGATATGAAAATACCTTTATCACATTGGCATATATGTAATCCAAAAAAGAAATTCAAATCACCAGGAAAAGACATTTCAAACTCATTTTTCATATCTTTGGAAAACTTTTGACTCATCTTGTCATCATCACTTCCAAAGATGATGTCATCTACATAAACTACAATTATCAATATATTGTCTCGATCCCTTTTTTATGTATATATTACTATCGACATTTCCCTTCCTGAATCCTTGTTGTTGTAGATACTTGTCTAGTCTTCAATACCATGATCTGGGGTACTTCTTGAGTCCATGCAATGCTTTCTTTATCCTGCAAATATAATCTTCCTTTTATGATAGTAGAAATCCTTCTAGTTTCTCGATGTAGACTTCTTCTTCTAATTCTCCGTTAAGAAAGGATGACTTAACATCCATCTAATACACCTTGATTAAAATCAATTTGCTTGCTTCCATCCTCAAAACTAGGTAAAGTTATATTCAAAATCTATACCTTCAAGCCGAGTGTATCCTTTGCAAACTAACCTTGCTTTGTGTTTGGTTACTTGTCCATCCTCGTTTAGTTTTTTTTTTAAAAACCATTTTGTACCAATCACGTTCTTGTTATTCGATCTTGTAACCAGTTCCCATGTGTCATTCCTATCTATCTGATCTAGTTCTTCATCCATAACATTGATTCAATGTTCATCCTTGTTCACCTCGTCAAAAATACTTGGTTCAACTTTATATAACAATGCCAAGTGTTGTTGTTCTAGTGAAATTATTCTTATTCGGGTTTCAACTTCTACATATTTATTCCCAAAAAAAAATTATGGTGGATGATTTTCTTGTACTCGTCAGCTACTTGTCTTAGGCGGTATATGCTACTCATATACCTATTGTTATTCTTCTGGATGCTCTTCTTCTTCTTTTAGATCTTCATCATCATCCAAATCTTCTAAGTCTTTTCTTCCTTCTTTGTCCTTCCATACATATGTCTCATCAATCGTTACATTAATGGTTTACACAATTCTATTCAGTCTTGGACTAAATCATTTATATTCTTTTCTTTTGCTTGAATACCCAACTAGTGTTTCTTTGTCAACTTGAGAGTCAAATTTTCCAATCCTTCCATATTCTATTTTGATATAACATTTTCTTCCAAATACTCTGAAATGATTCATATTTCCTGGTCTTCCTTTCCATAAATCGTAGGGTGTTGTATCATTGTGACTTATGATAATTAATCTGTTTAGGATGTGAACTGTTGTATGAACTTCTTGTGCCCAAAATATGTCACTCAACATGGAATATTTCAACACGGTTTTGGCCATTTCCTGTATTGTTCTGTTCTTCAATTCTAACACTCCATTTTGATGAGATGTCCTGGATTCCAAGAATTGTCTCTTTATTCCATGTTCTCTACAGAAATCCATGAATTCCTTGTTGTTAAATTTCCATTGTATAATCTCAAACACTTGATTTTCAAATCCATATCGGTATCAACCATCTCTTTGTATATATTGAAGTGTTTGAATGCCTCTAAATTCTTCCTGAGAAAGAAAACTATAGTCATTCTTCTATAGTCATCAACTATTTCCATAAATTATTATTCACCATTTAATCCCTTTGTTATTGTAGTTCCACATAGATCAATGTGTACAATATCCAATCATTTTTTCATGGCATACTCTTTTTATTTGAACTTGGTCCTAGTTTGTTTTCCTTGTATAAAATTATCACATATAGTATTTGTTGGCTTTGATATCTCACACATTTATTTCACTACTTCCTTTGTGCTAATTTTGAGAAGGTTATCAAATATTATGTGACCCATCCTTCTTTTCTAGATCCAACTTTCATTTTCCTTTATTAAGAAACATTTTTCCCTTCCAATCTTATTTAGGACATATATGTTGTTTGGGGTTCTTTTAGATGTAGCCACCAATTTTCGTAATCCCTCTTTTCTTATCTCACATTTTTCCGAGTCAAACAAATGTTTGTGTCCTTGATCACACATTTGCCTGACACTCATAATATTGTTCTTCATATCTTCAACTAGTAGAACATTTTCTGCCTTGGCATATTTGCTCCCAAGATTAACTGTTCCTATACCTATTATTTTGACTAAGTTATCATTTTTAAATGATGTTGATCCATATCATTCCTTCCTCAAATTCATAAAAATTTTCTTGTAACCTCTCATAATATTCAAACAACCATTGTCAACATACCACCCACTTTTCTTGTATTGTGCTTGTAGAGAAAGTGGGAATTCTTCAAAGCTGAATTGATCCTGCTTTCTTCTCCATATCCTTTGTGGTTCCTATTTATCACTATTGTTATTCTGCTTTGGTTTGGAAGAATAGTCAGTCTACAATATTTGGCCATGTGTAGCACTCTATTTCATTACTTAGTGAACCAACACTATTGCGATTTATGGTTTGTTCTTCATGTGACTTTATACAATAATTATTTTTTGAATAGAATTCATAATTTCTTCTATTATTGGCATAGGCTCTACAGTTTGCATCTTTGTGACCAAAATTGTTATAATAATAGCATAATCCAAGATTTTTTTTTTGATATCTGGATGTAGGGGATATTCTGAATGGGGTTTCTCTTCTGAAGCCTTCATGTTCTTGAGATGTTTTTTATTGGTTGTTCTTTTTTCTAAATCTTCTAGGTGGTCCAGTTCCTCTGTGATTTTCTTGTTGAGTACCTCTAACTATTTTTGCATAGGTCCTTTGTTTATTTTTCTTGGATCTTGAAACTTTCTCAGTATGCATCTAGTTGTATCCTATCCTGGACCTGTCATAGTATGGCCTTTGACTCATGATGATATCATCCAATATTTTGTTTCTATTCTGCTGCATATATTTGTTTTGAATTTTTTTTCTTAGGGAAACTATTTATTCTTCCAACCTTTCAATTATCTTCTCTTTCTCTTCTAACTACTCAGACTTGTCTCTAAGGGTTGGAAGCTTAGCTCCATTGAATTTGGTATCTCCTTCGTAAATATTTTGAATTTTATTCGAAAGTATATACTTTGTAGTATTGCAATGCATAGCATTGACAAACACTGAATCATCCAAACTACTCAGAATTGTTCCTTTAGCCCTTGAGTTATTAATGTTGAGTTTCTTTTAATATTTTTCAATTGGAGGAGTGGTTGGTGTTGCATATTCATCTACTACTGACTAACAAACATCAAATCCTTGTTCTTGTAAAACGTTTTGCATCATTTTACTCCAAAAGGAATAGTTATTTCCATCAAACCTTGGTGTTCCAATATTAGCGTATTCCATTATCTCTTTCTAGTGGTTAAACTGTTTCTTGAAGGACCTACTATGATACCAATTTTTGGAATACAGAGAGAGGGCGGTGGGTGGGGGGGGGGGTAAATTAATATTGCAACAAGAAGTGTAATTTTATTGGATATGGAATTAATGATTTTTCTTATCACTTATGGGATTATGAAAATCACAAAATCATTACAATTAGAGTTGTGGTATTCAATTTTAAGGTGATGTAATGAGATATAGAGAAATAAATAGGAAAAGGTAAACATTGAATACCACATTAATGAAATCATAGAGAATGAAATTCCAGAGGTGCCAAAAAATAAGAATTTTCAACAACAACAATGGGATCAGGTACGGAAAAATATTGCAAGCTTAGTTAGAAGAAGTACCAGGTTAATTACACCCCTCGAATGATACTCTCCTTCACTTTATTATTTATTCTTTACTAATTATGTTGAACCAGAAATATATGAAGAAGTGGGAGAAATGCATGAAAGAGGAAATGGGAATTGGTTCAATTGCATGCACTTAAAATAACATTGTAGAATAAATTAGTTTACAAGTTGAAGAAGATGGAGGAAAAAACAAGTACAATGCTAGACGTTTTATAAATGGATTTACATAGAAGAAAGGTATAGATTTTGAAGAATTTTTTTAAAATGAAATCAATTAGAACTATTTCAAGTCAAGTGGAAATACAAGATTTTCATATTGAATAGCTAGAGGTAAAGACAACTTTTCCCCATAGGGATTTGGAGGAAGATATTTATATGCAACAAACTATAAGGTTATGAGGTAAAAGGGAAGGAGAGGTTAGTATGCATGCTAAAGAAGAAATTGTATGGCCTAAGTTAAGCTCCAAGGAAGTGGTTTTTTAGTTTTGACAATTTTATTACAAAACAAGGTTATAACATATGTCATTCTAGAAACTGCGTTTATTTTAAGAGACTAGATCATGGAAGATATATTATCTTATTATTTTATGTAGATGACATGATTTTTCTAGGGTCTAGAATGAAAGATATCAATTTTCTCAAAAGATAATTATCTAATCCATTTCTGATGAAGGGTTTGGGTTCTATAAAGAAAATCCTTACTATGAGAATAACAAGATATCAGAAAAATAAAAAATTAACAGTGTCTCGGTGTGAGTACATGGAGAAGGTGTTGGAAACATTTAGAGCGTAAGATTCAAAACCAATTAGTACACCTTTGGAAATCCATTTGAAAATGACTAAAGAGATGTGTCCCAAGATAGATGAGTAGATAGGCTATTTGTACATGGCTGCATACCCATTGGTATTTGGTAGCTTGATGTATGCGATGGTGTGCACAATACCAAATATTACACAAGTAGTGGGATTTTTGAGTAGGTATATGAAAAATCCAAGTAAAGAACATTCGAAGGAAGTGAAGTAGATTATTTAATATTTGAGAGGTAAAAATAATTGGGCATTATGTTTTGTAGGTTCAAACACTATTCTATAGGGATAGGTTGATTCATATATGAAAGGTAATATATATAGAAATAGAAGCAGCAAAAGGTATGTTTTTAATATAGGTGGAACAACAATAATTTTTATTTTGAAACTACAAATCATTGTTTCACATTCAACAATGGAAGTAGAGTATGTCACCGCTAAGAGGATAGTAAAAAGATGATTTTGTATAGATTTTTATGGATGGAAAAGAAGAAGTGGAATAATAGGTTGTATAGCGATATCCACCACCTCCATTGACCTTTAAAATAGCTCAACCATTCATTCTAGGAAAAAACATATACATCTCAGGTGCCATTTCATACGGTCAATTCTGGAAGATGGAAAATTGAAGGTGATAAATATAAACACTAGCTAGAATCATACAAACATGTTAATCAAGGAAATTAATAGGTTGAAAATATTTTCCTTCTCATTTTTAGTTTTCTTTTAAGCATGATTGTGAAGATGAGAATATTTCCCAATCAAAAGTTGGAGAATCGTTCAAGAAATATAGTAGCAGTGGAGTTTCTATTATCAATATCCAAGTGTTATATGTTTGGTTCTAGAGCTTGATTATCTTCCTCAATCACGAGTCTTGTTTCAAGTTGTTCTCAGATCCTAGTCACTAGATTGGGTTTGTTGGGTATATTATTTGCATGATTAGCCCCACAGATGAATCTACACCATTTGAGAGAGAACCAAATTGGGAAACCTTTGTGGATGCCCTTAAGGAGAGGTTCTACCCTATTGGAAGTTGTGATGACTATTACATGATATGGACAACTCTACATCAAAGAAGTAACCAGTTGATGCTAGAGTACACCAACATATTTCATACCTTATGCTTAAATATAGGTTTATAAGATGCCTAGTGGCACTTGGTTTTGATGTAAGACAATGGTATACACAGGTACATGCACAAAGATATGGAATTATTGGACATATCCTCATCGGGAGTTTCCTATTGATATGATGTCATAATAGAGAATAAATTTAAGAAACATAGTAAGAGAGAGTTGATTTCACAAATACACCATAATAGAAGCATGGTAATGGAAACCTTAAATTAGAAAAAAAATCAAAAAGCAAGGAAAGTCAATCATAAGAAAATTATTCCAAGCCGCCAACTAACAAGGGTGATGGGAAGTAAAGAAAGGACACTATAAAGTGGTGTGAGTTACACAAAATCCCCTGGCACAACACTGATAAATGTCACTTGAAATAGTCATTGGTGACCAAACTAAAAGAAAATGAATCCAAACATGAATTGGACTCTAATGAAGAGAACAATAAAGGGAAATATATCACCAATGAAAAACCTATGACTACCATCATGACCACATAATATAACCACAAGAGCTAGAGGATCATGAGGAGGGAGAGTGCCTCTTCCTCTAAAATATGTGGGTAAAAAGGATCCCATTGCATTTCATTGTTGACAATGGGAGTGAGAAGAACTTGATATTATCCAAGGTTTTCAAGAGATTGAAGTTTCTAAGGATTCCATACCCTCATCCATACACCATCATATGGTTGATGGTGACTAGACATCTACGTCAATGATCAATGTTTCCTATCCTATGACATCAATCCCTTCAAGGATGAGGTAGTATGTGAAGTTTCCCCACTTGAAGTCTGTGATTTTCTTTGAAGACAACCATATATGTAGAAACCACACACTATCTATGGGTCTTGACCCCACAATTCCATTATTAGAATAGAAGGTCAACTCTACAAGATACCATAGGAAGTTATGAATACTACCATTTAATTGATCTCAACAAAAAGTGTCACAAATAAATTTCTCATACCAAAAAAATTTCCCTCTTCAATATCTATTAAACAGGTGAACATAAGGTCACCATGACAGCCATAGCCTCATCCCAGGACCTTTCTATACAATAGAAGCAGGATGATAAGATTTTAGAGGAGAACAAAGATATTTTTTCACCTACAAGGTTACCTCTATTCTACCAAGTCAACCATTAAATTTACTTCGTGTTTGGTTCTCCCTTACCAATTAGTATAATCTATAGATTTTCCCTTCCATATAATGAGATTCTTTTATATGTTTAGAAAATCGCAATTGGCAAGGACTCCTTTTAGGTGTGCTTGGGGTTCCAACCATTAGCCCCCATTGGTATATCTTTTCATGTTGCATATTCACAAACAATGTCCTCCCAAAATTAGACCAAGTCCCATCATGTAGCCATATTTGTTCAATATATCCATCCCCTCCAACAAAAAGTTCTTGACATTGTTCAATAGGATAATGCCAAGCACAAACATGACAACTGCTTCAACAAGGAAACTGTCCTTCCAAGGTTCAAATTCAACAAAAAAAAATTCATCTGCCGAGGGAACTTGATGCAATGGGGACCATTTACTCCTAAGGGAGGAGGATATATCCATGTGAATCTTAGTGACCATCGAAATTTTCCATTGAATCAATATTTTCACCCTTTTATGGGGAATGCAATGTAATTCCATCTCCATTTGTTAATTACATCCATCATGTAATTATTATGTACTAGTTTTTTCTACATGAATACAACTCTAATACAGTGGATCCCATTATAAATTCATAGTTAAGAGCAGTTAGGATATATTAATACTACGATGGTTGACCTTCCATGAAGTCCTAATGTTTTACACGCCTATGCCATTTTGTAAACTTAGACCAATTTATCCCACATACATCATTGAAACTCTTATCATCTCACTCTCTCAGATATAATCAAGGTGAAGGAGGTCCTTTGATCATGAAATTGAGTTTTATGAAATTCTTATTGTGAATGAGAATATCCAACATATCTTTCTCTTAAGATAGAAGCTACCACCATTCTATCTAGTTTGTGTTCTATGGTATTTTGTTATTCATTAATTTAGAATTTTGGTTTTACTATATTTTTTTGTTCTCTACTATATTTTCATTTGTATCTCATTTATTTCTCAATATAATCTAGATCAATATCATAATAGAAACAATAGATGATAGAGACAAAGGTGAAATCCCCCTCTCCACACATTGAAAAACACATCAACTCTATAAACATGACATCTCTCATTGGACGTGACTAAGAAAACAAGTGTCAATAGATAACCTACTCCACGACTCTCATATGGCCCCTCATGATCCTATAAGTTCCAAGGGATCAATATATCCCCACCACCATCACTTCCACCACTCACATGGTGAAATACTGGATCAAGGTGATCATAATGGATTCCCCCTCCTTCCCTCTAGGCCCATGAAATACTATGAAACAAGTTGAATGATGATCCTGACACCCTCGATGTTAGGATTCACATTGGACCTCCATTTCCAAATGGGGATCCTAGTAACACAGTATAGAACTTATTAGGTAGTGAGTTCCAAATGTTTATCCTACACTACAAAGTGAAACTCGTCGATATGCCACATATGAACCAACTGCCTTAGTAGCCCTTCATTAGAATGAAGTAAGAGGTAATAAAAATATTTGAGCAGGTCATATATGGACATATATTGTCTCATTGTAGGGTGGGCTCTCACATATGTTCACTCATCATCATAATCCCTCTCACAAAAGTGCACGGACATGGCTAACAACTTAGTGGGTGCCTACAAAATAAAAAACCAAAACAATTGTCATTCTATGTAGCTTGCTAGTATACATATTTCATAAATTGCGTGAATTTTTCTCAAATAGTTGTGGGCATTATGTGATTTTTCATTCCACAATGGTGTGAATCATCTATGAAAAAATCCTCTAAAGAGTTGTGATATTTGCATGAGTATCCCCCACTTTCACATGGAAATCCCATGACTTCCTAGTGAACAATTGTGAGACAATGTGTCATATTTTTCTGCTAAATAGATATAAGAGTTGCATGATCTACCAGGAGATAGTCACACAATTCTATTGCATGACTAGAAATTTTTAACCTGGGAAATGGTTAGTTGTTTAATGAATATTTACATAACTGATGTTTATATGTTCCCTCAAAATCCACACAACTCATACAAAATTATTGAAAAATATTCCATATCGGCTCAATGAATCCCCATTCTGAAAAATTAATTACTAAAATTAAACACAAGGTGAAAAAATCTTACTTGGATCATAGAGAATCAAAACCAGGTGGTAGGTGTGAAAATAGAATGATTGGGAAACACATGGGATCTATCGACTCAATGAAAACTTGAACATGTACAAATGAATTGTCCTTATGGGATTCACCACCTTTTATATAGCCTATTCACAAACTCACCAAGGCCTGTGTAGTAGTTCAACAACTCCATTTTTTGTATTGTTTTGGTAAGTGCAATCCCAATGTATTCACCTCCAATGAACTATTCTCTATTAATTTAAAAAAAAAATATCATCCTAGGGACATTTCCCCACCACATTTATTCAAAAAAGTATGCAAGTTCTCTAGTTCTATTTTTTACACCATTTTTACCCTTTTGAATTCTTATCATGAGTACTTTCACATAGGATGTTTGGTTTGATATATGCATGTATTAGCCAAAAAACTATTTCTTCTCCTCACAGCATCAAGCAACACTTTAGGCATACTTCTTAAAAATAACATGTACGTACTCTCTCTATATATATCACATTACCCAATGTTTTCCCCCTTGAATATTCCTTTAGGGTTTCTTCTATAGATCAATATACAACTTCACCCAGGCCCAAATGCATTTAATTATTGTTGGCATGTAGCACTCCACCCTAATGAGTCTTGTCTTGTTGGTTTTAATATACCTTGTATTATCAACACCTGTGTTACTATTTATCATATATAGGGATTATATATAGTATTTATCTCAAAGAATGAGCCTCATACCTATTTATCCTCATAAAAATAACCCATACTCTTAGACCCTAGGAGGTTCACATTTTTTATGGATGGTTATGATTAAATATTTAGCACATTTTCATTGACCTCTTGTTTCCCCCATGATAAAAAATGATATTCATTCCAATTCATCATTCATTCATCCTCTAAGGATACCCACCCAAGTCCCTCCTTCCCTTTTTTCTTTCACTAATCTTGCCCCACATTCAAGAGATAATTTTTTGGATGTTTGATGAACCCATATCCCTATCTATAATGTATCCATTTTTATAGATTATTTTATTAATTAATAACTAACAACACATTTCTTTTATGTGGGTAACATCAATACTCATACCACCTCATCCAATCAAGTCTCTTTCAAACCCTACAATAGTCCTTGTCACCCTTGGTTGGATAATTTTCATCAAGTCACCTATGCCTTCAATATTCTAGTTTCCTATAGCACCTTACATATCCCAGTACCCATCATTTTGATTCCAAGAGTTTCCTTTATTACCTATCTATCTTTTGCATTAAAATATCCTCTATACCCCCACTTTGACATACACTTAACATATATAATCATCCCCCTAAAATCAAATCATTATATCTGTGTTTTTTTTTCTTATTGTCCCTATTGTCAATCATGAATTATGCTCCACTCAATGTAAGTCTTGAATCACACCCTCACTGGATTCCTTGTCCATAATGAAAAAAATCATCTCCCATTACAATTTTATACTTGGTTTATCCTTATTTGATTTCAATGGACCTCATATCCTTTTATTTCAAGTATTAATTCCTATCAACACAAACTCATGTCTTCAGAGAATGTTGTTATATGTGAATTCATATTCCCATTATTAATGGTGAACCCTAGAATGGACATAGATAATCCTCATTTCTCTCTACTTTAGTTGGCCTCCCTGATGTTTGATGTAAGATCGATATCACATCATGATAGGTCATACATTGTGATAGTTCCAATTTCTAGCTCTAGTTGAAGACCCCAGGCTTGAATAGGTATCAATTCCTTCAATTAGGAGAATTTGTAATATTTTCTCCCGAAATCTTCCAAGCCCCCCTACCACAAAGAGTAGTCCTATATTGTTACTGGAACCCTTAAGGGTGATGCATATTTCTACATCATGTATTTTTTAGTTAAAACATTGTCTACTGTCTTTCATATCGCTCATAATCTTCAAACTTTATTCCAAAGAACACATGTCTACTATTGTAATGTAATTTCATAATTTCATACGAATGACATTTCCCACCTCATTTCTATAATATTTCATTTGCACATGTCTGTTTGGTTTTTTCCAGGTGGTTTTCATCACTTCTCCATGAAGAGTCCTTACTTATTGTTAAAAAATCAGTCTTTAAGAATCATTTTATATGTTACAAGCACATGAGATATAAAATGATGATGTATTTCAACTATATGGTAGCTCCTAACCTCACACATTAGTGACAAACTATTATCTCTTTAATTTTATCACAAGAGACATTCAGTTGATTTTCCAAAGAAATTATTAGTAGAAAAGAACATAACATAATAAGGATACCTCATGGCTAGTTTACATAACCTCACAAATGTTTTCAAAAACATTATAAAGTGGATTTTCATACACTTAAATTACTTTCTTTCAACGACACCTGTGTGACTTACACATCATTTTCTTTGAAAGTCATGTAAGTATTATCACACATGTGAGACTAATTTGATCCAAGTTGATATTGGTGGCCACCCACCTCTTACACTGAATCATCACGGTTCTCCATATTCGATGTTTTTGTTATGACTTTTAGGTCCTAAACTTCCAAGATCATTTTGAGGCCCCAAACAATGTTTTTTGGAAAGTTTTGTTTGGAATTTTTTGGGCCTTTGGTTGCCATGGATTTCCTAGGCCTTTACAATAATTGTACTTCTAGATTAGATATTTCCAACAAGCTACTAAATGAACCAAATGAATATTGTATGTTAAATTTGTTCTTGCATGAAGTTGACACATCAAATAACCATCTTAGGGCCCAGAAATATTTTGGTGCTTTACCTCCTAGGTTTAGGTTTTTATACATTTATGCTTCTTTATTTATGTTAAAGTGCAATTATTGTGGCCCATTATATTATATTTTTTGAATGAGCATAAATGAATTTTGTTTCTCTTCAAAGATAAGATACCACCATGATATCCAATTTGTGTTCTACATTATTCTACTATTTTATTCATTAATATAAGTTATGTTTCATTGTATTGTTGTACTCTCTGCTATATTTATGTTTTCATTTCATTTCATTCTCAATATAATCTAGATCAATGTTGTCAAGGAAATATTCTCCTTGTTATTTTTCGATGCACGTCCTTGATGAGGTCAAGTTATAGAGAGTTGGGTCTTTAGCTATTTTCACTTGGGGATGACCACTCTCACCGACCCAAGCAACCTCCCATGGAGGAGGAAAATAGAGATGGTTCAACAATATATCCTTTGAATATTTTTCTATAGGAAACCCTCACATGAAAATGGGACAATATGACAGACAAAGCTTCCCATATCCTTTGACGATTGTCAATGAAAGGTGAGGTACCTTAAAAAACCAACAATTTCAGAGCTATGACACACTTCAAGGTATAACTTAACATTGATATCCTTATATTTGAATGCTATATATATGAAAATTCTTTGGAGAAATGGTTGAATCTGTTAGAGGGTTATTACTCTATTAAAAAAAGTTGACATTGAAAATATGACCTTCTCTCTCCTTAAATCGCTTACCCATTTAAAATATTAGTGGGAATGTTACTGGGAGAGACATAATGAATATGAGTATATGAGATTAGGGATAGGACCCACTTGGGTGACATTTTTTGATGACCTTAAGGAAGAATTCTACCCTATTGGAAAATATGATGACAAGTACATGAGATGGATGACTCTGCATTAGGAAGGAGACTAGACGGTGCTAAAGTACACCAACATCTTCCATACTTTTTTCTTAAAGATAGGTATCAAATAATTTAATTCAAACCTAGTTCTAAAGTACCATAGTGGAATACACAGGTGGATCCAAATCGAGATGTATTTCTTGGACATCTCATCAGCAAGAGCCACTTATCAATACATTCTCAAAATCAAGCATAAATTTAAGTAGTGGAATAAGTGGGAGTTTGGGTATGAAAATATGTAAAAATGGAAGCATGGTAAAGGTGTCCTTGACTCATAGAAAAAGGGAAAAAAAATTAAGGACAACCTCAAGACAACTAGTCCAAGTCGTAGGAAAATAAGGGTAATGGGAAGTCTAAAAATGATACTGGAAAGTGGTATGAGTTCACAAAATTGCATGTCACAAAACTAATGAATGTTGTTAGAAACAATCATGGTTGGCCAATATTAAATAAAAATACTCTCACCCTATCTCAAACTTTTATTTGAAAAAGGATAAGAGAAAAAATATCATCGATGTGGAATATGATGCTACTATCGAAGCTACAAAGATCCAACCTTACGAGTTGAAGGATCTTGAGGAAGGGGATAATCTCTTCCATTTTTGGATGTATGTGAAGGGGACCCAACTACATTTTATATTTGACAGTGAGATAAATAAGAAAGTGATCTTATCCAAGGTCATCAAGGGATTGAAATTTTCTATGATTTCACACCCCCAACCATACACCATTCGTTGGTTGAGCTAGAGAAGAGACCTTCATGTTAGCTAGCAATGTTTCCTATTGTATGATATCAAGGCCTTGAAAGATGAGGTAGTGTTTTATTTTTCACCAATCAAAATTGCGATGGTATTTTAGGACAAACTTATATCTGAAAATTTCATCATGTATATGAGTCTGAACCCCATAGTTTCATTATTAATTTGGGAAGTTATCCCTAAAGGGTACTAGAGGTAGTTCCAACTATTTTAATTCCATTTATATCAACAAAACAATGGTGGAAGTTAATATCTCATATTGAATTTTTTTTTCTCTTAATAGTTCATTCCAAATGTGAATGAAAGGTCACCGCGACCACCACTACTTTAGCACAAGGTATCTCTACACACGATAAGTGGTTGGAAAAGATTATATAAGAATACAGATACATATTCACTTCACCTGTAGGTGTTCCTATACACTATTAGGTAAACCATACCATTGATTTGATACCTAGTTACCCCTTACCCAATGGTCAAATGTACATATGTTATGATCCAACACCTTAAAAATGAAAAAAACGTCAATGAATACAATTGACTTCAAGGGGGAAACCTCTGTTTACAATATATCCAATTCAAAATACAATGGATACACTTATAATGAAAGGGTTCAATGAGTTAATCTATCCTACATACAAATATAACACTAGAGATGTTATAGTTCAATATATATGGATTGATAAGGGTTTTTATACATAAGATGGTGATTTCTCTAGACATTAACATGGCCCTTTTCTTCAAAAAAGAGTTTTCCTCAACACTTGAATACCACAGGTGATTCTACATGAATAACTCATCTTTCCATGTTTCCTCTTCCACTAGTAGGTTCTTCCATTCAACGGGGTACTCTATAATTGCTCTATTTCTTAGGTTCTTAATACTCATTTCAAGGTTTGTTTTTGGTTTCATACTGTTTACCTTTTTCATCAATCTCTAGTAAAATAGTTTCAACTAGGATCTTGTTGCCGATGAATTTTTTTAATCAAGAAACATGGAATACTGAATGTACATATGAAGATAGTGGAAACTCCAATTTGTAAGCCATACTTCCAATCCCTTGCAAAACCTTATATGGGCCATAACATTTCGGTGCTAATTTATTTTTCTTATTTTGTTTCTTCAGGGACATTTTTTTATATGGTTGTAGCCTCAGTAATACCCAATCCCCGACTTCAAATTCCATTTCAGTGTGATGTTGATCTACTTGTTGTTTCATCCTATTTTGGGCCATCACCACGTTGTTCTTCAATACATTAAGAACATCTTGTTGGTTCCCTATGTGGTCCTCCATTGCTTGAAACTTTATAGTCCTTTTCAAGGGTGATTTTATGGATCGAGGGTGATATCCATAAAGTGCAATAAATGGGGAAATATTTTATGAAACATGGAAGGATATGTTGTACCACCATTCCAACAATAGAAACCACTTGACCCATTGTTTATGTTTATCATATGTGAAGAAACAAAGATACACTTATAGACATTTTTTTCACGATATCAGTTTTTCCATTGAATCGAAGATGGTAAGATGAGATGTGAGCCAATTGAGTACACAAACAAGAAAATAGTTCAGTCCAAAAAATTACATTGAAAATTGGATCTCTGTCACTTACAATAATCTTGGGAACTCCACGTATATTTTGAAATACTTCCATGAATGATGTGTCTACTGTAATTGTTTTAAAAGGATGTGAAGGGGAGAAAAAATGGATATATTGTTGGATTAATGAGAGGGGGGGGTGAATCAATAATAGAGTAATTTAATCCTTTTTAACCATATAATCCAAGTGTTATATCAATGAAGCATTATCATCCAATAACTACAGAGTAAATAAGCAATGAACAAATGAAAAAACATACACATACCCAGTACAATAGTGTTTTACGTGGAAACCCAAATCAGGAGAAAACCACATAATGTTTTTTCTTATATGTCTTGAATAATTACATTCATTGGAAGCACCAACTTCCTTTTTTTTCTAGCTGCAACTAGAAGGAGGCTCCAATCCCCTAGTTTCTCAGGCTACAACCCGAGGGAAGCTCCAACTCCCCAATTCTATGGCTACAACCAGAAGGAGGCTACAACCCCCTATGTTCTTCGGCTACAAACGGAAGGTGGCTACAACCACCTATCCTTTCCCTGTCCTGCCACTTTGAAGTAGAAGTAGAATGATGGAACCACTGTCAACCCGTCACTGTGAGATATACCACGATAAACCTGTACCAATAAATCTGAACCATGCATCAAACTGTACCTCAACCTGTAATCAACTTGTACCATAAACAAGTGCATCAACCATGCACCAACCTGTACCAAATAACCTGTAATCAACCTGTACCATAAACAAGTGCATCCAACCATGTACCAAGTATGTACCAATCATGTGTCAAATACTCATCAACTATGAGTCATCAATATGTACCAAAATAATCAACTATGACTCATCAATATGTACCAACATCATCAACTATACACCTCATGTATGTGCCAACTCATCAACTACTTGTCTCAACCATGTACTCAACATGTACCTCAACCAAAATCCCTCATCAATTTCATCATCCAAATCTGATTTGTAGCTCTGTAATAGACCTAGTGTATATAATCATATTCCTTCAAACCTTCCTTAACTTCAACAACAAGAGACTAGCATTTTCATCAAACTTTTCTTTAGACTCACATGCCTAGTTTTGGATTAGTCAACAACCCTAACTTGAAGTAATCATAACTTTGTACCTGTAATGTATAAAGATATGAAACTTATACACAATTTTTTTTAGTATTTTTTTCTGCAATTCCTCCAGGTTTCACTACTTGAAACCTCTTAGAAAAGGGGTTATAGCAAAAATGGCATACCTTGCTGAATTTTGGCTTATCCTAGAGAGCAACCTTGTAGAGTGTGCCCCACACAAATTGTTTTTTTTTATTGATATGAAACTGTTACAAAGAATACTAAATATTTTACCCTAACCAACACATTTGGTTTCACTTAATTTGTATCTGTTATGAAGAAGTTATTACGTTTTTACTCGAAACACCAATTTTTGACTAGTTTCAACACTAGCCAAAAACCCTATTTTCCATGGAGTGTAACTCCAAAAATAAAATGACCCACAAGATGAATTGTTTACCACATATACTTGGATATGTTTTATCAATGGAGTAGCAATTTCACGGTCTGAATCATTATAGAAAAAAAAGTATAGCGAAAAACGTGAGATGACCTGTAAATAACATACCTTAGAAAGCATAATCAAAATAATTTATCCTTCCTTGCATTTCGGCCTTCTTTTCTTCACCTTCACTCATAATTTCAGATTAGATATCCTTGGTTACCTCAAACACCTATAGATATTCAATATTCTCAAGTTTTATTAAAATGAGAGAGCCTTGCCTCTTATTATACTCTCATAGTAGCTTCCTTAAAAACATCTTCTAGGTCACTTGGCCTCACTTTCCTTATTTTAGGGTTAACCCACATATAATTTCTCCATTAAATTTACTATTGAAATAATTTATTTTGTATTCACTTTGAATTATAATACACTTATTACTTCACTTTATTATTTACCTTTTAAAATCTCTTAAACCACTTTGACTACTTTGACCTTTTGGGGCTTCTAGATGACATATGAGGGTCCTCCAACTTCGTAAGGCCATAATTCTCAAACCATGAGGAGTTATGTGACGTTTCGCATACCACCAGAAATGGAATGACATTTACTATCCATATAGAATAGTATTATCTGAAAATATATCATAACTCATACCATTATCCATCAAACAAACTGGGGTCCATTACCGAAACCAAGGGTCTCCAACTTATTTTGGCCATAAATCTCTAACCGTGAGGAGTTATATGACATTACACATACCACCGGAAATGGAATGACAAAGACTATTCATCTAGGATAGTTTACCTAACAAATTCATTGTCCTTCATCTCATTATTCCACAATTAAGCATGGGTTCTCTTACTCCGCAAAGAGTCTTCCTGTGAGGAATTTCACCATAAGGGGACCACTTTGGAGTTCATCCATCTGTACTTCTTATCAACCATGACAAGAAAATAATGCATCATATTTACATCAAACAATCTTGGGTCCATTACCCAAACCTTTGTGCTGCAGGGTTTTCTTCAAGGGTTGACATCAATGACAACCAACCTTAATCAACAATCCCCCCCTTTGGGATTGATGGAAACACTCTGATGAAATACTGAAATCATATCAATCATGCTCCCCCTAGAACCATGCCTCTGTCCTCTGTATCTGATAAATTTTCCTCTGTCCTCTGCATCTAATAAATCTAGTCCCCATGGAACCATGCCTCTATCCTCTACATATTATAAATCTCTCCCCCTTTGTCATCAATGGAAAAGGTATCTTTCCATTTGGGGCTGCTCCCCCTGACTGAACTGTCCTCTTATGGTGCTTCCTCATGTACATCTAAGACATATAAGATAAGCATTCAAAAAACATTCATTTTGTAGTAGAAATAAATCCAAGTCTTTGGCAAAGATATTCAAAGTCTTCTTGTGGAAGTGGTTTTGTAAAAATGTCTTTCACTTGTTCTTTTGTTCCTACATACTAAACTATGATGTTCTTTTCTACAACATGTTCCCATAGAATGTGATACTTGATTGGAATGTGTTTCATTTTAGAGTGCATCATCGAGTTTTTTGAGATACTGATGGCACTTGTATTATCACAATATATTGGAATGGGCTCATCATACTCAACCTGTATATCTTTCAAAGTTCATTTAATCTAAAGAACCTCTGTACAACATGCTACTGCTACAATATACTCTGTCTCAGTTGTATATAGAGATACTGATGATTGTTTCTTTCTTAGCCATGATACCAAACACTCACCTAAGTAGAACTTTTCTCCACTGGTGCTTCATCGGTCATCAATAAAACCTTCCCAATCTACATTTGTGTAGGAAATAAGTGATATATCTTTTCCTTTTGGATACCATAATCCAAACTCTTATGTTCCTTTGAGATATCTGAAAATCCTCTTTACTGCTAATACATGTGATTCCTTTGGTGCTGCTTGAAATTGTGCCACCTATCCAACTGCTTGCATTACATATGGTCTGGATGCTGTCACATATAGTAGGCTGCAAATCGTTGACCTATATTTCCTATGATCTGTAGACTTTGAATCATCATATTTTCTCAACTTACAACTTGTTTGCATGGGAGTCATAACTAGTTTGCAATCTTCAATTCCAAACCTCTTTATCATTTCTCTGATATACTTGGTTTCAGAAATAAAAATTCCTTGGTTTCTTTGACGTATCTGAAGTCCAAAAAAGAAGGATAGTTCTCCAAGTAATGACATTTCAAATTCATTTTGCATGTCTAGTGCAAATTTCTGGCTTAACCTATCATTATGACTACCAAAAATAATATCATCAACATAAACTTCACCTAATAAAATATTACCTTGACTTACCTTGATGTAGATGTTGTTGTCTGCACTTCCTTTTATGAACCCTGCCTGCTATGGATACTTATCTAGTCTGGAGTACCATGCCCTTGGAGTCTGTTTTAGACCAAACAAGGCCTTCTTTAATTTACATACATAGTATGTGTTCTCTAACAAATGAAATCCTTCTGGTTGTTCAATGTAGACTTCTTCTTCAAGTTACCCTTTCAGAAAAGATGATTTTACATGAAGATGATATACTTTAACATTTTTGGAGCATGCATAAGATAAAAATAAACGGATTGCTTGCATTCTGGAAACTGGGGCAAATGTCTCTTCAAAGTCGATTCCTTCAATCTGTGCATATACTTTACATACCAAACTAGATTTGTTCCTTATAACCTATCTATATTCATTCAATTTGTTCCTGAAAACACATTTTGTGTCGATCACATTCTTATTCTTTGGTCTTGGAACCAATTCCCAAGTGTCATTTTTCTCTATTTGATCCAATTCTTCATCCATGGCCTTATTCCAAAATTCATCCTTGTTGGCTTCTTCAAAACAATTTGGTTCAATTGTAGATAATATTGCTATGTGTGTTTGTTCTGGTGAATGGTTTTTTCTTCTAGTCTCAACTCCTGCATCTTTGTTTCCAATAATCTGATCTAAAAGATGATTCTTCTGTACTCATTTTCTAGGTGCCTTTAGAGATAATTTTTGAACTTGCTCTTCTGTTTCTGTCGGATTCTCTTCATATTCATCTTCCTCTTCTACTTCTTTTTCATCTTCTTCCTCGAAAAGTTGTTCCATTGATTTGTTTTCTTCTTCCATTGATTCTGGTCTGCCTGTTTCATCAATTGTTACATTGATGCTTTCCACAACTTTGTTCAATCTTAGATTGTAACACTTGTATGCTTTCCTTGTACTTGAGTAACCAACAATTATTCCTTTGTCCATACAAGAGTCAAACTTTCCCATTCTTCTATCTTCTCTTTTGATGTACCATTTTCTTCCAAAAACTCTTAAGTGCTTCACATTTGTTGGTCTTCCTTTCCATAGCTCGTAGGGAGTTTTATCAATGTTGTTTCTGAGCACTACTCTATTTTGAATGTGAACTTCTATATGCACTGCCTGTGTCCAAAATATATCTATCAATTTGGAATCCATTAGCATTGTTCGAGCCATTTCTTGTACTGTCCTGTTCTTTCTTTCAACAACTCCATTCTATTGAGGTGTCCTAGCAATGAAGACTTGCCTTTTTATTCCATGACTGCTATAGTAGTCAATAAATTCCTTTGAAGTGAACTCTCCTCCATTATCAAATCTCAAACATTTGATTCTTGAATCCATCTCATTTTCAACCATTTCCTTGTAGATATTGAAGTTTTCAAAATCTTCTGACTTGTTCTTAAGAAAGCAAACTGCAGTCGTTCTTCTTTAATCATCAACTAATAACATAAAATATTTTTCACCTTTCAAGCCCTTTGTTGTAGTTGGTCCAAGTAGATCAGTGTGCATAATTTCCAGTGGTGTTGTTGTTGAATATTCCCTTGAATTGAACCTGGTCTTTGTTTGCTTTCCTTGTTGACAATGCTTGCATAAATTGTTGGTTGGTTTCATGATCTGTGGCATTTCTCTGACTGCTTCTCTTTTGCTGACTTTGAAAAGGTTATCAAAATTCATGTGACCCATTCTTCTATGCCATAGCCAACTTTCATATTCCTTTCCTAGACAACACTTTTCATTTCCAATTTCTCTTAACACATATATGTTGTTTGAAGTTCTTGCAGTTGTACCGACCAATTTCCATGAACCTTCTTTTCTTATCTCACACTTTTCTAAATCGAAAGTAAGTTTATGAACTTGGTCACACATTTGACTCACACTTAGAAGATTATGTTTCATATCTTTTACCAATAGAACATTTTGTGCCTTTTCATTCGTGTTCCCAATTTGGAATGTGGCTTCTCCAATGATTTTGGATGAATTATCATTTTCGAAGGAGACTGATCCATTTTTTTCTTTTCGTAATGTAAGAAATTTGTCTTTATCACCTATCATGTGTTTTGAACATCCACTGTCAACATACCAACCATGTTTCTTCTTCTTAGATTGTAGAGCGACTGTGCATTCTTCATTGTTATACTGATCTTGCGTTCTTATCCAGTTCTTTTCTGAGGTTCTTGTCTGTGACTATTGTTATTCTGTTGAGGTTCTTTAGGAGGGACTGTCATTTTGCAATCCTTGGCCATGTGTTCAAAATTGTTACATTTGTAACATTCCACTTCAATGATCAAAGATTCAAACCTCTTGTAACTTCTTCTCTATGTGTCACTAAGTCTCCTTGAATAATCCCTTTGTGTATAACTCTCAAAGTTATTATTTTTCCTGTTGTTATCTTTGCAATTCACAATTTTATGTCCAAAATTATTACATGCATAACATAAACCAAAAAATATAGTTTGATACCTGGGAGTTGAATATCTTCTGAAAGGAGGTGTGTAAATGTGTTGAACCTGCACATAATATATTTAGTTAAACAATATTTAGCAGGTTACTTCTAGCCCATACTTATAAAAGATTGTATCGAGTCAGTCAAGAAGTCCCATCCATGCCAAATCTTCTCACGAAAGATGAGGGAACATCCAGCTCCCATGTTTTCTGTTATCACCGTCGATCCCTTCACTAAGTGGGGGATTGATTACACTACTTGCAACCCCCCGTCATCTAGGGGGCATCGCTATATCATTGTAGCTGTTGACTACTTCACTAAGTGGGTCAAAGCTATGTCGATGTTCAAAGATGATGGAGAGACTGCAACTCTCTTCTTATTTAACCAAATTATAGCACGGTTCGGAGTCCCGAGAGAGATTGTCACTGACCATGGCAGTCACTTTCAGAACCAAATGATGTTCGAGTTAACATCAAAGCTTGGGTTACAGAAAGAACACTCCTCACCTTACTATCCCCAAGCCAATGGGTAGGTGGAAGCTGTTAACAAAACTCTTAAGACAATGCTACAACGAACCATCAACTCAGCCAAATCCAACTGGCATTTGATGTTATACTCGGCCTTATGGGCTTACCGAACATCAGTTAATACTGCAACCGGTTTCTAACCTTTCCAACTCGTTTCTGGTTTAGAGGCATTCTTGCCCATTGAATGTCAAATTCCATCTCTGAAATTGGCAGTACAGTTATTGCCAGACACTTCTCCACTTGAAGAGCGGTTAGTACACCTTGAGCAGCTTGATGAACAACGTCGTGATGCAGCCCTGGCCAATGAGGCTCATAAACATAAGGTTAAGTGTCAATATGATAGGTCCGTTCATCCTCGGGTTTTCTCTGAGGGCGATCTTTTCCTGGTTTATGACCAAGATAAGGACCCCCTGGGGGAAGGAAAGTTTAAACCCATGTGGTTCGGACCCTTCATTGTTAAGGAGGTTTTAAAAAAGGGCGCTTATCGTCTGGTCGATTTTGAAGGGAATGATTTGGCGGAGCCTAGGAATGGGATCTACCTCAAGAAGTATTACTCATAGAGCGGTCACTGTGGGTACCTTTTTGTAACATATGTATAGTCTTTGTGCTATTACTTTCTTTCATTTCTTTTGAAAAACGTGTCATGGACATGTCGTTAATGTTATATTTCGTCACTATGGCAGATGTCAAGTGAATCCGAAGTGTTCATTGGGTATGTAGATGGTGCTAGTCGACACACACGGAGGCTTGCCTCCGAAGCTTGGGTAATCTTTACACCACAGGGTTAGTTGTTATATTCCGGAGGAATATGCTTAGGTGACACCACAAACAATGTTGCTGAGTATAGCGTAGTTATTGAGTTTCTTTGTGATGCTTTGTCATTGGGTATCTCTCGTCTTCGGGTCTATCTAGACGCTCAACTGGTTGTGTCGCAGCTAAACAGAATATACCGGGTGCATGACCCAACTTTACACCGACGATTCCTTAGGGTACGTCTCTTGGAACGCAACTTTGATTATATTACATATTTTCATGTTCCTAGGAGTCTAAATCAAATCACGGATACTCTAGCTAATCACATTTTAGATTGGCATCTTGCTCACACATAAAAAGATCATGATCATACACATGTAAATACATTTTTTCACACATAATCCATAAAGACATAGAAAAGAAATAAAAACCATATATAAACATCCGAAAATCCTCAGAGTACATAGATGGGCGCAAGCACCTCAGAAATGGGAACCATAACGAGTCACTAGGGCTTACGCCCTCAAAAAATATATACATGTCAGTGCTCGTGGCACATAAAAGTCTACAAGTCTGTTCAGGGCCTGTGAGCCCTGTTGTAATCATACACAGCTCAACCCAAACACCTAAACAATCGGACCCATGTCCGAGGTACTCCCACAATATGAGATTGCATGGAGGGCGGCAAGTCCTCTATCTCTGCCATGGGAACTATGCGAGTGAGCTCAGTAAAGTTCCTCTCAATCCGCCTAAGAGCCCTCTCAGCCTCTCCTGCTGGGAGGTTCCCTGCAACTGCTGCTCCCCTGGCGGTGGCAGCTGCGGCCTCTGGCCGTGGGCAGCGCCTGTTCTGTGCAAAATCGGCAGGTCGCACGGGTCCCACATCTGCACGCAACACAATTTTCACCCATCAAAAACTCTGTTATACAAAAACATGATATATATATCAAAAAGACATAAAAATTACATATGCAAACAAAAAACTGTACAGATGGAGACTTACCCATCTCCCCTTGCTCCTCACCAGGAGGCACTGGTATCGCTGGATCTCTGGAAAAATCTATCCCTGCATATGGGTAATCCTCGATCGTTGGGATCTGTCATGACAGCCACGCAAAAAAGTCATCATTGAAGGCCTCTATGGTCCTTCCACCACCCTGTCGTGACAGCAATGTTTCCCATCTGCACACTGCGGGGAAAGTCACCAGATGTCCTCGTACTGTCAGCCGAGGACTAAAACATGGAACTCTCTCAAAAAAGAACGAACACAGGATGGTCCCAAACCCAAAGTTCCTATGTGTCCGCTGCCTACAAGTTGTCAGCTGACCTGTCATGCTTGCCAGTAGTGTGGTACTCCAGTCAAAAATTTGTGCATTCATGCACTGAATTGCACAGTTAATCTGTGCGCGCGACGTCTGATGTACGACTGCGGAGCCGGTAATTCGCCCAATGAGCGATAAGGTAGTCTGAAGAGTAAGGATGGTGATACTGCTAACAGGTATCGAGGAAGTCCTCTGATTGGTCCCAGCCACGCAATATTCCTCTATCAACTCTGAGACTTTACTAGGCCCCGCAGGAAAGGTCTGAAAGTTGGCGGGTTCCCCTCTCCTCGAGAGGCCCATCAAAAAATAGATATCCTCGGTGGTGGGCACCAAGGATTTCCCCTCTATCATAAATGCCTCTGCATCTGGGTGCCAATAGTCAACCAAGGCATTCAGTAGCCTGGGTTGAGCGCGCATGAATGGACACAGGAAAAACTTTACCAAGCCACACTGCGACAGCATGGCCATAACATTCGGATCTGCAGCCACTGCCTCATTGGAAGCCTCATGCTCCCTCTCTCTCCACTGGACATACATCTTGCCAGACACACAAAGAAAAAAGAGGGAGTTTAGTCTTCATTTCATCACAATTTCCATCATGCAGGAGTAGCCCGCGGGCTGTCGAGGCGACATTCGTAGGTACCCGCATGCAGCTTTAGCCCTGCGCGCGGGTACCCCCGGGCTGTCTCTGAAGAGCCCGCGTTTTGCTAGGGCTGGCCTCTTAGAGGTCGACGGCCACCCCCAAAAACAACTTAAAAGACATAAATGAAGTATTGAAATGCAAGATTAGGGAGTTTGTACTTACTTGGTCCAAGCAGAAGTCTGTTTCATCCACTGAAGCTCTCAGAATCACGATCTTTGGCAAAGGGGGTCTTTTGGCTCCAAAGTCAATTTCCAAATCAGCAATGGTGATAATGAGCTGCCAACTTCTATTTATAGACTTTTTGGCCTCTTTTTGTCACTCTTTTGGCCCCTTTTATCAGTTTCTT